>JAPYZA010003681.1:0-19074 GCA_030522685.1 Eupelmus azureus | reverse complement strand
TTTTTTTCGTGAATGGGGAAACAGTTGGGAGAATTCACGCGGCGATCCGGATTTTTTGATGAATTACGCGTGGGAATGACGATCGTTTATTTTTCGTCAGCGCACGCACGACTTTGTTGAGATGCGCGAAAAGACAATTGCCAATATCGTCAATTGCGCAAATCGAATCATATCGCGCGCGCTTAAATAGTATTCACGCGCGGATGTGAAACTAGCAAGGATTTAGTGGCTTTTGACCCGCTCGCGTGTTGTGACTATCGGCTTTATTAGATAATAGTAGAAATTATTTATGACATTGGCTCGAGCCGGCCGTGGGCAATAGAGTCGAATTTATATACTGCCGCTAGGCTCATTGACATGATTTTACCCGCTAACGCGTGATTCATGGAGGCTCCCTCTTATTCTTTTCGCCGGCCAATCGAGCGCTATTTAATTTTTATATGCTCGCCGGTGCTGCCTGGCCGTTGGTTCGTCGAGTCGTTAATGTAATATTTTTGAAATGACGCAGATAATGGGTTACTTAAGCTTCGTAATTTAGATCGTATTTATTATAATTATCTTTCACGTTACTTAATTCGGAGAATCAAAAATTATTTAACCGTGATTCATTATGTACGCAGTTTCGTATACATTTGCAGAGCTTCAGTATTTATTTATCAATTTAATATTTTCTTCTTAAAAAAAAAGGTATAATTTCTTAACGCGTACGCTTAAACAAAAACTCGAACCACCAAAATGTTAATGTCAACCAAACACTTACACAAACTCAACAAAAGCCCGTCAAGACCCCAAGCAGCATCTCGAAACTGGCTCTCGCACCAGCAGCCTCGGTCTCCGAGAAACTTGGAATTTCATCCTCTAATGCCCCGAGACCACCTCGAAGAGAGGCCAGGCTCTCCTCTCTCTCCCCTCTGCCACTTGTGCGCCGGAGAAATCGAGTGCCGCCGCGGGGAGGGCAAACATAAAGCAGGAGCGCTCCGCGCGCTGACCCTGGGAATTCCCTTTAAATGTTTTCCTTTCGGTCCACACGTGCGTGTGTATGTTTCGAGGCTGCAGGAGGCTCGGGAAACCTGCGCAGGAAAATCCGGAGCTGCGACGCGCATTATGGTGATGTTTTTTTTTTTTCGACGACGCTGCTGGGTGTAATTGATATGACGAGTATTTTTAGATTTGTTGATGCAACTGCGCCTGGGCTATAGGGTTTCGTTTGTTACTATACTTTAAAAAAAATCATGAACGTGGAAAGGCCAATTTTAGTATTATGTTTGTTTTAACGATTTGTTTATAGTTGTTTTAATGTGCATTTTGAATTTTAAAGGGTACCTGCACTGCCGTACGGACATGCCTCCTCGATGATCCCGATGAGGAGGCAGAGCATCCGTTGTCATTTTCGCAAGGGTGATTTCAAAATCGACTGGTGCAGCTGGAAGCTCATTGCGATCATCGTTATTATGGTCTCACTCTGCCTTCTAGCAGCACTCACATATGTAGCAGGTAAAATGTTTTTCCCATTTTCAAACGTTCTATAGTGTAGCTAAAAGAATTAATATGAAAAATAATACAAAAACATAAATAATTTTTAAATTTATAAAATTTTTTATTTTCAAATCACACTGAAATAAATCTCTCCTCACTCTCTCTTCCAGCATCGAACATGGTGAACTGGTACCAGGGCACGAAGGCCTGCACGGTACTGGTGGGCGACAGCGCGGACGGCAGCGGCGTCAAGTCGGCCCTGGACCCGGCTAAGAACGGCAGCGCCACGTCTTCGTCGTCTTCTTCGTCGAGCGCGGGCGGCAAGCGCCAGCAGTCCGGCTCTGGAGGTAATATACCCGCAGTCTACGCTCGCAAGCGCAGAGACGCACAGGAGCATGACGAGGCGGAGTTGCATGACGGGTTGTCTACTACTACTACTACCACTACTTCTGCGCTGCCGCAGGAAGCGAAAGTCGATACGCAAACGACGGCGTCGCCCGCTTCCTCGGACGCTAATTCACGGTCTAACGATAAACGCGTAACTGGCTTGGTTTCCGACACTGACTCTGACATTAATGGCGGCCTCGGCAGGGAGACGACGGTGTCTCTCGATCGATCGACAGGGCATGACGATGATTCGCGTACTAGCACTGTAATCGACTTGGCGACGGATATAGTTGACGTGCCGGTGTTCTTGGATGACGCTATTGATCCGGGGAATGATTTTGTCGCGGTAACCGGTAAGGTAGACGAATCGACGGTCAGTACAACGGTAGACGATCTGACGAGCTTAGGTTCGGGCGTTGACACTGATTCGGAAAGTTTGACAACAGGTAAGGATAGCGCGGAAATGTCAACGATGATGATAGAGACTACGACAAGAGTGGAGGAGCAAAATGCAACAGATACCGAAATAGTTTTCGTTAAAGAAAAAGACATTAGTTCGAGCACAGAAGCGAATCACGACATAATCCTCGCTGACAGTCCGGCGTCAGAGGAGTTACAGCGCGATTATCCGGGTCCCTTTAATTTTTACCACCATGAGGATTTAGAGATCGTGAAGCTAAGCAGCGACGAGAGCACGTCGAACAAGACGAGCAAAAAGCTGGAGGATTCGGATAATGACGTGAAACTCGCTGCCGAAGACTCGTCAACCTACGATGATGACGAAAAAGAATTGGAGGAGCTCATGAAGAAGCCTGACAAACGCGAGTTTTTTCGAAAATTCGACGAAAAGTTTCGCGTTATGAGCGACGAGAGTTCCAAGACGAAAATTATTAACAGACCGACCGAGGAGGATTCGAATTATTTGTCAAATGCATTAAATCGATCCACGGATCAATCTAACAAACCCATACTGGAAACTGCTACTGATTTCATTAATGAAACTAATAATAATAGTACAAGTAACCTAATTAATCTGCCTAACATAACCACATCAGAAATCAATCTTACTACTAATCAGGAGATATCTACTCCTTCGACTCATCGCGTCGATTTTATCGAAGTCCCGGTTAATCATAACTCGGAGCGCAAAAATGATTCCAACAATCGAGTTCTGGTGAATGTCACAATCTCATCGGAAAATGCAACGCCTCTCTACGTATTATCTGTATCCGTACCTGCAAACGGCGAATCATCCTCCATCAACATAAACGTTCCAAACATAACTAATAAAACTGCACACGAATATCAATCTACTGCTAATCCAGAAGTTGAGCGTGCCAAAACTATTGAACAGTCGCTTAGAAGCATTCAAAAATCTCTCGGCTCCATCGAAAGGTCGCTTAATGCTACATCGCACAGCAGCAACACGTTGCACGAGGATGTCGAAGTAATACCCGTTAAACTCGATTCGCATGATAACACATCGTTTGGTACAACGGAATCAGCTAACTGGGCTAACGCAACGCTATTGCTGCCTCCACCGCCTAAGCCGCCGAGCTCGCCGCCTCCTCCGCTTTGGTCTGGTGGCGAGTGTGAGTGCAGCTGCCCCTGTATGGATGCAGCCACACTAGATCCCGACTGGGATGATTTTACAGGGGCAAGCGACGAGACCGAGATAAATTTGTTCGACGACCTTACTCCTAAGAACTATGCTACGGAGGAGACAGAGCCAACTGAGAGCGAGGACGAAGTGTCAATGACAACGACTGAGACGTCGTTTGATGAAGATACGACTAGCACTACAGAAGATGACGATTTTAGTCGAACAAAGTGCGCGACAACCGCCATGCCACCTGAGCCTGTTATTTTGATTTTGGAAGGTGAGGGGAGAAATCTTGTCGACGCTGGATTTTCGCTTTTTCGTAGATAAAAGTTTTAAGTGACTATCATACTTTAATTTTTATCTATGATTTCAAAGCTCCTTAGATTTTTATTTTCGTTTGCGTTGAATTTCTTATGAAACATGATGTAAATGAAATAATTATCTGGGCTTTGAATAAAGGAAAAGCGTTCACCACAATCTGCAAGTATAAGGAAGAAGACATCGTTTATCTATTTTGATTATGCGCTGTTTTTAATCGAGCGGTAATTAACAATACTAACTGTGCGAACTCACGGAACATTCACAAATCGGTTTACTAAAACGACTAATGCTTTTATGTGCATTTAACTTCCGCTTAAAATTAGCTAATCAAAGGTTTTAAGGCGTGTGTGTGTGTGTTTTTTTCTATTATAGGCTTAATTTTTTTTTTAGCAAACTGTTGTGTGTAAAAATGTAAATATTTTTTTTAAATGGTGAAGTGTATTGAAATATTTATTTATGTCTATAAATTTTCAAGCTGTTAAATAGCTATGAATTAAGCTAGTTAAGCTTAATTTAATGAAAGCGATAAGGAATAATTCTATAAACTATTTTATCTTGATGCAAAAATGTACTTAATTATCAACATATAATCGTATGTCATGAATCGAATATCCTACTTAAGATCATAGTTCATTACAACAAATTCGCTTATATTTTTCTAACCTTTTTATCATTAAATCATTATTATCAAAATAAAATATCAAACTTTGAATTTTTGTAATTTAAATACATTTAAATTTAAACATTTCATAAGCTTATTTTTACTTTTTTCCAATTCGCTTTTACACACTTCTGAAATATCTGTTACATTCAATTAATTAAAACAATATTTTTCTAATAGGTGGCAGAACGTTCCCGGCGCGCTCGTTTCCTCCTGACGGCACCACATTTGAGCAGGTAGCTTTAGGCCAGCGCCTCAATAACGAGATACCCTCCTACAGCTACTGGAACATGCAGTTCTACCAGTCGGAGCCAGCTTACGTGAGGTTCGACTATAACATACCCCGGGGTGCGAGCATTGCCGTTTACGCTAGACGAAACGCTCTGCCAACGCATACGCAGTACGATCTCCTAGAGGTGCTCAGTGGCTTTAAGGCTAGGACTACGAGAGCGTCACATGTAAGTTTGAGACTCTTATTTTTATTCAGAGTTTCATTAATAAATGATTAAGATGAATTAATAAATTTATTAACTTTATAGCAACCTTCTATAAAGAAGGAGGTGACACACTATATGGAACCGGGCCACTGGTTCCTCTCCCTATACAATGACGACGGTGATCCACAGGAGGTGAGCTTTATCGCCGTGATAGCCGAAGATATGACGCACAACTGTCCCAATGGCTGCAGTGGCAAAGGCGAATGCCTGCTCGGCCACTGTCAGTGCAATCCAGGCTTTGGCGGAGAGGATTGTAGCGAGAGCGTTTGCCCAGTACTCTGCAGCCAGCGCGGCGAGTATATTAATGGCGAATGCCAGTGCAATCCCGGCTGGAAGGGCAAAGAATGTTCGCTTCGTCACGACGAGTGCGAAGTGCCGGACTGCAACGGCCACGGCCACTGTACCAACGGCAAATGCAACTGCGTACGCGGTTATAAAGGAAAGTTCTGCGAGGAAGTAGATTGCCCACACCCGACCTGCTCGGGACACGGATTCTGCGCCGAGGGCACCTGCATCTGCAAGAAAGGCTGGAAGGGTGCCGACTGCAGCCAAATGGACAAGGAAGCGTTGCAGTGTCTGCCTGGCTGCAGCGGCCACGGCAACTTTGATCTCGAGACCCAGACCTGCCTGTGCGAGCCCATGTGGTCCGGTGACGATTGCTCAAAAGGTAACGATTTTTATTCAATAATTTTAGATCAAGTAAATTATTTTAGTATTGAACAATGAACTAATTTGAATAATACAGAACTGTGCGACCTGGACTGTGGACCACACGGACACTGCGTGGACAACGCCTGTGACTGCCTGCCCGGCTGGTCCGGCGAACTCTGCAATTTAAAACAGTGTGATCCGCGCTGCAATGAGCACGGCCAATGCAAAAATGGCACCTGCCTCTGCGTGACCGGCTGGAACGGCCGACACTGCACGATGGAAGGCTGTCCGAACTCGTGCTCTGGTCACGGTCAGTGCAAGGTCAACAACGATGGCCAGTGGGAGTGCAGGTGCTACGACGGTTGGAACGGCAAGGATTGCAGCGTGCATCTTGAGCAGGACTGCAGTGACGGCAGAGACAACGATAAAGGTATGCTGAATCAAATTTTCGGATTATTTTCTGTAAAATTATAGCCTTTTTATTAAATATATTATTTTTGATACTAGACGGACTCGTTGATTGCGCCGATCCTGAGTGCTGCTCGAACAGCGTATGCCGCAGCAGTCAGCTGTGCGTCTCAGCGCCCAAGCCTATCGATATTTTACTAAGGAAGCAGCCACCCGCGATCACGGCTTCGTTCTTTGAGAGAATGAAATTCTTGATTGACGACGGTAGTCTGCAGAACTACGCACGTCAAGAGACGTTTAACGAGAGGTATGTTTTTATAACTACTTTTTATTTATTTTTTTTTCAAAGTTTAAGAAATTTTTTGATTCTGAAAGAATTTGACGATAATCATTTGAATTCTTTAATAAAACATAATAAAATAATAGAATAATGCTGAAAAAAAAAATGGAAAAAGGAATTACAAAATTTGATCTATATGTAACGACAAAAAATGATATTTCTGCGTTGTTGTGACCCGTGTGAAATCACATCCCAAAAGTTTTTTAACATATGTTTTGTACGTACGTGTGCGCGAATGTGTGCCCTGCACTTGACCTCCCCCTACCATTAAATATTTTTCTTCATAGCTCATCTTTCTGTTTTATCCATATACATATCATTGTTTAGTTTCGCTCTCATGGATTGTCATGTTATTCATGTTGATTATCTCACTTATCCAGACCTCGCGTTCCTTAATCCAAGAATAATATAGAAAAAAAAAATAGAAAAACAAAAAGTTATTATATATTTCTTCAGTTACTAAAAAACACGTTTTTGTCATTTGTTTCCATCTCTTCATCTCTAACTCTCATCTGAACTATCCTAAACAAACACACCATTCTAACTGGGCTCTGTTTTGTCCGTGCTGCTCGATCAGTGTATTCTGGAATCACTTCAACACAAGGTAAGAATAGTAAGAAAAGACCAAAGAAAAATGAAGAGAATGATACTAAGAGCACAGCCTGTTGTCCTTTTTATTTATTTGAGATCTACTTTGTTTTTTAATTTCGTTTAGACAGCGAAGCTACCAGAATTTTCAATTTTGTAAATTTGAAAATACCCTATCCTTTTTTATTTTTCGTTTGTATTGTTTGAACAGCTTATACATTATTTTAATTTCTCCTTACCAACAGGTTTTTGTTTTTTTACAAAACTAGTAGATTATTCGAAAAAACAAAGTAGCTTTTATTTTTTATTTCACATTTTGTGTACACTTTTTATAAGTGTTTTATGTGTTTTTATGTTCTGCATTTGTGATGTCGATTCCCGCATTCGATACTCATCATTTCTATATGTGTGTGTATGTGTACGTTTAAAGGTTTTAAACCTTTAAATTAAGTGTTATTTTAGTTAATTAGCAAAAATTTTAATGTTTTTCTTCACGAATTTTTATCCTTATACCGCAAAGCCGTGTAAATTGTTTTTGTTGCATGGTTCAGTTTTCCTTATGAGTCCTATGTTGTGTTCCGTGAATTTTTTGTTGAGCTTTAAACTATATTTGTGTTACAACCATTGACGAACAAGACTTCTTTTATTGGTAAAAGACAGTTAATTATATTCTCGACTTTTATGACAATTGACTTTTATTGTTCTTCGATCACTGCAATTTATGTAATTTATTAATGATACTTATTTTATAATAATAAAATTTTGTACTAAGTTTTAAGCATGTGCAACAGACGTTTAAAAGTATACTTTTTAATTTATAAATAAAGAAGAGAAAACGATGTCGTAGATAAAATTGGGCATTTGTTTAATAACTTTTTTTGAAATTTGACGCTAATCTTATTATAAATAGTTTAGTATTAATAAATATCAAATAAAACCTACATCATTGTGTTTTAATATTAATGAATATTTTAATAGTAACATTAAATAATCTTCAACAAATTCCCAATTTTAAAATCATTAAGAGAAGATTTTTTAGTAAAATTTGTAAAGTAATTTCACTGTAATTATTTAATAAGAAAGTCCTAATAGCACTGATATTCTGCATAACTCTTCTCTCAATGAAAAGTTTACAGTACCATAAGTATCTTGAAAATATGCCATTTGTTTTTTTTAAGTAGTAATTAATTTTTTAAATTTTTGACTCCATGCCAAAAGTACTGTACACAAAGTAGCATTTGTAGAAAAATAATCTACGCACGAAAGCGTAATATTCAAATCCTCCGATTACTCCATGAACTTCTCGCAGAGAATTAGTTTTCAAATGAATCAATAAATATTGCTAAAGCATAAAAAGATACCGTGGGATACATTAAAAAAAATGAATATCGCAGCTGCACATGGTTCTCAAATTACAATTGTTGCACAGTTAATTTCACTGCGACTTCTTAGCGAGATATTCAAGGAGTACAAGTGGGGTAACCCTAATTAATCATCATACTTAATCATGTGTTTTGCCCTGGTTCCTGCAGTCGTTCCGCGGTAGTACGCGGCCGTGTCGTGACATCTCTTGGCATGGGTTTAATGGGGGTACGTGTGAGCACTAGCACGCCCCAGGAGGGATTCACCCTCACCCGTGACGACGGCTGGTTCGATCTCCTAGTAAACGGAGGCGGCGCCGTCACTCTCCAGTTCGGCAGATCGCCCTTCAAACCTCAGAGTCACATCGTGTTTGTGCCCTGGAATGAGGTAATTCATTGGATTCATTGAAAAAATTAGTTACAAATTTACTTAAATACAAATTTTTTAATTTCTTTTTCTATTTTAATGTTCAGGTGGTAATAATCAATAAAATCGTGATGAGCTCGGCCGATGAGAAGCCGCCAGTGCACGTAATTCACTCGTGCGCTGCCCATGATTACGATCTTATGAAACCAGTAGTACTGGCTACGTGGAAGCACGGCTTCCAGGGTGCCTGTCCGGACAAAAGCGCTATCCTTGCGGAGTCCCAGGTCGTCCAGGAAAGCCTCCAGATTCCCGGTACTGGACTTAACCTTGTGTACCACAGCTCCAGGGCAGCTGGCTATCTTTCGACAATTCAGCTTCAGCTCACTCCTGAGGTTATTCCGCCATCGCTAAATCTAATTCACCTAAGAATCACCATCGAAGGTATTTTATTCGAGAAGACTTTCGAGGCGGATCCCGTGATCAAATTTACCTACGCATGGAATCGACTAAACGTCTATCGTCAGCGCGTCTACGGTGTCACTACGGCCATGGTCAAGGTCGGTTACGAGTACAGTGACTGCAAGGATATTATCTGGGACGTGCAGACTACCAAGCTTAGTGGCCATGATATGTCGATCTCGGAGGTCGGCGGGTGGAACTTAGACATTCATCACCGTTACAATTTCCACGAAGGAATATTGCAGAAGGGCGACGGCTCAAACATTTATCTCAAACACAAGCCTCGCGTCATTCTGACTACAATGGGAGACGGTCATCAGAGGCCACTCGACTGTTTTGACTGTGACGGACAAGCCTCCAAGCAAAGGCTTCTGGCACCCGTGGCCCTGGCTACTGCACCCGACGGCTCGATCTTCGTCGGTGACTTCAACCTGGTCAGGAAAATTCTGGTCGATGGTACTGTTAGAACCATCGTACGACTGAAGTAAGAATTAATTTTTAGACACATTAATTCAATAAATAAAAGTATCTTTATTTATTAATAAAATCATTTTTCTTTCCAAATTTTTTAGTGCAACTCGGGTCTCTTACCGCTACCACATAGCTCTGAGTCCACTGGACGGTTCACTATATATCAGTGATCCAGAGTCACATCAGATCATCCGCGTTCGCAATACCACGGATTACTCAGATCCCGAGCACAATTGGGAGACTGTTGTTGGCTCTGGTGAGCGCTGCCTTCCTGGAGACGAGGCTCACTGCGGCGATGGTGCCTTGGCACGCGATGCTAAGCTAGCGTACCCCAAGGGCGTTGCTATTTCTGCTGACAATGTGTTGTATTTCGCCGATGGTACGAACATCCGAATGGTGGACAGAGACGGAATCATCACCACGATTATTGGCAATCATATGCATAAGAGCCACTGGAAGCCCATACCATGCGAGGGCACATTGAATGTTGAGGAAGTGCATCTGCGCTGGCCTACAGAATTAGGTAAGATTTGCTTTTACTATGATTTTAAGTAATATAAAAAAAATAATAAACACAAATTTTTAATAATTAACATTTTTTATTTTTTATAGCCATCAATCCCCTGGACAATTCCCTGCACATGATCGATGACCATATGGTTCTGCAGCTGGCTCCGGATGGCCGCGTCAAAGTTGTCGCAGGCCGACCGCTGCACTGCGCCTCTCCCTCGTCCACCTTCGACACGGAACTCGCCACTCATGCGACCCTTGTAATGCCACAGAGCATTGCGTTCGGTCCATCTGGAGATCTTTACATCGCCGAGAGCGACTCTCAAAGAATTAATCGCGTCCGAGTCATAGGGACCGACGGTAAGATCTCAGCCTACGCCGGCGCCGAGTCCAAATGCAACTGCTTGGAGAGAGGCTGTGACTGCTTTGAGGCCGACCACTACTTAGCCTCGACTTCAAAATTCAATACTATCTCTGCTGTGGCTGTGAGTCCCGATGGCGTTGTACACATAGGAGACCAGGCGAACTACAGAATACGTTCGGTAATGGCAAGCATTCCTGACGCGAGCGGTGCTCGCGAGTACGAGATCTATTCGCCCGACACGCAGGAGATCTACGTATTCAACCGATTCGGCCAGCATATCGCCACCAAAAATATTCTGACTGGTGAGACCATCTATTCGTTCGCCTACAACGTGAACACGAGCAATGGCAAGCTGAGCACCGTAACCGATGCTGCTGGCAACAAGGTATTCTTACTCCGTGATTACAGCGCTCAGGTCAATTCAATCGAAAACACGAAGGGTCAGAAGTGTCGGCTACGCATGTCTCGTATGAAGCTTCTACACGAACTTAGTACACCTGATAATTACAACGTCACCTTTGAGTACCATGAGCCGACCGGATTATTGAAAACGAAACTGGACTCCACTGGCAGAAGCTATGTCTACAACTACGACGAGTTTGGCAGGCTCACTAGCGCGGTTACTCCAACCGGCAAAGTAATCAGTCTTACCTTCGATCTCAGTCTAAAGGGAGCAACTGTCAAAGTAGGCCAGAATAGTAGAAAGCCTGTGTCTATGCTAATCAAGGGCTCATCAGTCGTCACCAAAATTGGTGAGGCTGAGCAGAGAACTACTGTAATGCCAGATGGCAGCGTCGGCAGAATGACACCCTGGTCGCACACCGTCAGCACCGATACAATGCCCTATTCCATCCTAGCCGAGATTGAGCCTCTATTAGGCGAGAGTTATCCAGTGCCAGCCAAACAGCGCACCGAAATCGCCGGAGACTTAGCTAATCGTTTTGAGTGGCGTTACTTCCTGCGCAAGGTCCAGGCCAATAAAAACCGCGGCACTACCGCTAAAGCTATTGCTCAGGTCGGGCGCAAGCTCCGTGTCAACGGGGATGTTCTCCTCTCTCTGGAATACGACCGCGAATCCAACACTGTTGCCGTGTTCAAAGACGACCGGGTTGAGCTGCTCAATGTAACCTACGACAAGACAGCTCGTCCGATTAAATGGGGACCGCGGGACGGCATATTCGCTGGAGTCGAGCTCGAGTACGACAGATTCAGCAGGCTGGTTAGTTGGACATGGGGTGATATAAGTGAGACCTACGGTTTCGATCAGGCCGGTCGACTCTATGAGATCAAATACAGCGATGGCACGTCGATGGTATACGCATTCAAGGATATGTTTAGCAGTCTGCCATTGAAGGTTACCACGCCGCGAGGCAGCGATTATCTGTTGCAATACGACGAAGCTGGTGCTTTACAGTCGCTGACCACTCCTAGAGGACACATTCATGCGTTCTCTCTACAGACGTCGCTTGGTTTCTACAAATATCAGTACTATTCGCCAATGAACAGACATCCATATGAGATTCTGTACAACGATGACGGTCAAATTCTAGCCAAGGTCTATCCTCACCAAAGCGGAAAGGTCGCGTATGTGTACGACCATAATGGAAAACTCGAGACTGTTCTTGCTGGTGAGTAAATTTTTTTTTTTAATTTTTAAAGTATATCGTGGATAAATTATATATTTCAATTACTAAATGCTAATTAAAATCTTTCAGGTCAATCATCAACACATTACGCATACCAAGAAACCAATGCCCTCGTGCGCAGTATTGACATTAATGAGCCAAACTTCGAGATGCGTGTCGAATACAAGTACCACGCCGGCATTGTTAAAGACGAAAAGATCAAGTATGGCAGTAAGAGTGGTTTGCACAACTCTCATTACCGCTATCAGTATGACGGAAACGCGCGCATCTCTGGTATCGATGTAGATGTCAACGGCAAACAACTTCAACCAATCCGCCTTAAGTATGATCAGAATCTGGGTGTACTAGAGGGTGTGAACGATCTAAGAATCTACAGAAATCTGTTTAATCGCTCGGTGATGCAAGATTCGAGCAAGCAGTTCTTTACAGTGACGGATTATGATGAACACGGCAGAGTTAAGACGATCGTTATGAACATCAGATCAATCGACGTATTCAGAATGGAGTTAGAGTATGACAACAGAAATAGAATCAAGATGCGCAAGCTTATGATTGGTATGAACCTTTTTTTCTAAAAATACTGTCCTTATTTTGTTCAAAAATTTAAATATTGTTTTACTTTTATTTCAATAGGTAAAGACTCAGTGGAAAAGAAAGAATGGACTCGCATGGACAAGATCACATACAACGCTGACGGCCACGTACTAGAAGTTGCCGACACCGACATCTCCTGGCAATACTTTTACGATGAGAACGGCAACGTGATAGGCGTTACTGAGAGATCGGAGAAAATAACCCTTGGATATGACAGCGGTGACCGCGTCGTACAGTACGGCGACGTCGAGTTTAACTCGTATGATCAGCGTGGATTCGTTGTTATTCGCGGCGAGCATAAATATCGTTACAACTCTCGTGGTCAACTTATCCATGCGGCCGAGCACAAGCAGTTCCAAATTTGGTACTATTACGACGACAGGGGTAGACTCGTTGCCTGGAACGACGACCGCGACAATGTCACCCAGTTCTTCTACGCCAATCCCAAGACTCCGGATCTCATTACGCATTTGCATTTCCCCAAGACTCAACGCACTTTCAGGTTCCTCTACGACTCGAGGGACTTTCTCATGGCCGTGGAAACATCTGAGCAGAGATTTTACGTTGCAACAGATCAGAACGGCTCTCCTCTTGCTCTGTTTGACACCAACGGTAATTTGTATAAGGAAATGAGAAGAACGCCGTTCGGTAAAATTATCAAGGACACGAATCCCGATTTCTACCTACCAATTGACTTCCACGGTGGTCTGTTTGATCCCAACACCAAACTCGTCTATTTGAATAAGAGATTATATGATCCTACAGTAGGCCAATGGATGACGCCTGCTTGGGAACAGATGGCAAACGAGCTGACGACACCCACAGATATCTTCATTTATCGGTTCCGCAATAATGATCCGATTAATCTCAAGCAGAACGTCGAGTACATGACGGATCTACCATCTTGGCTGAAACTCTACGGCTATGACATTAATGCCATGCTCGGCTCAGAGTACACCAAGCAGATGGTCTATCAGCCTACCGCCACTATCACGTCACCCCAATTAACCCCCGATTTTGGAGTTATGAGCGGACTGCAATGTATTGTTAACCGAGTACACGAGAAATTCTCCGATCTCGGATTTGTGCCGAAGCCATTGCTTAAGCTTGAGCCGAAAACGAGAAACTTACTGCCGAGGGTAGCGCACAGGCGAGCTGTATTCGGCGAGGGTATCCTGGTAAGCAGAATCGGTGGTCGAGCACTAGTTAGCGTCGTTGACGGCGTGAACAGTGTGGTACAGGATGTGATGACTTCTGTGATCAACAACTCGTACTTCCTTCCTCTGCACTTCAGTGTGCACGATCAGGATGTGTTCTATTTCGTTAAGGATAACGCACTCAAAATCCGCGATGATATGGAGGAGCTGCGCCGGCTTGGCAGCATGTTTAACGTGTCTACACATGAGACTACTGAACATGGAAGTGGCACCTACAAAGAACTAAGGCTGCATAGCGCAGACGCCGCAGTGGTAATCAGGTACGGTGCCGATCCGGAGCAAGAAAGGCACCGAATTCTGAAGCACGCGCATAAGCGGGCGGTAGAGCGGGCTTGGGAAATTGAAAAGCAGCTTGTGTCGACCGGCTTCCAGGGCCGCGGTGACTGGACCAAAGAGGAGAAGGACGAACTCATTAGCCGTGGCATTGTCGAAGGCTACGAAGGTGTTGATATTCACAGTGTACACCGATATCCTCAACTGGCCGACGATCCGGGCAATGTCATGTTTAACCGGGACAACAAGCGAAAGAGGAGGAAGAGCGGTAGCAACAGGAGAGCGAGGGTTAACAGGCACGACTCGTGACCCGAGGAGGAATACGACGAGTTTTAAAGAGAGGCGTGATTTCGAGAGCTCGAAGTGGTGAATGATAACGATAATGATGTATTTTCGTAGTGCGTTGGTACGTTCCTTTTTGGATTTTCCTTTTTTCGTAATTACGTTTCGAAAAGTGACTTTTTGGACAATTTGTAAATTAGCACTTCTCGAATTTTCTCTTTTACATTTTAAAAGATTGGTGCCATTTTTTATATCAAAAGAAAAATTATGAGAAGAGAACCGAAAGGGATCGAAACCTACGCAAGGAATTAAAGCTAGTCGATGGGTGGATGATTGTAGGTGGATGAAAATTATTAATGAACTTGCTTGTTTTATTTGAAAATGTAAGTGAAGAATGCGTGATAATCGCCACTTTAAACGTTTTTTTTTTTTTAACATTGTGTTCGTTGTCCTTTTTTATTGATAAGCACAGAGAATTTCCTTTTTTGCTCTCGAAAATACAAAAGCGATAATGCGGGGTCGAAACGAGATGTACAGTGGCCTAACACTTTTCTTTTTTTCGCTAAACAATAACAGGGTCTAAGACACAAACACATAGGCGCGAGGGGATATACGTCCATTTGAGTGGGAGAAAAAATTGTTTTTCTCTGGGCAAAGAATAAAAAAAGTGACGCGGCGCAGAGTCAAAATAAGCAAAAAAAGCAGATATTTTTAAAACTATAGGTGGCGTGTGATTGAAAAGGATCGGATCAAAGTGACACGAAGCCGGAGTGTGAGTGGAAAAACTCATAAAGCGATTTAATTTAAGAGTGGAAACGTTATTATAAGGCGTCTTTGTAAATACGGCTAATCAATTAATATTGTATATGTAGATATTTACTGTATGAAATAATTTATAATAAGACTCGAGTGAAACTGTCGATCAACGCTTTTTTATATGTAAAACACGTATACACAATTCACATACATGTGAAATACACATACGAACACTGACTCGAAGGTCTCGTCGATTTTTCTTCCTTACTTTCGTTGCATTTCTTCTCATCTCTTCTCTCAAAACTCTTTTGTTATAAGAATAAAGTTATGGAAGAGAAATCGATGCCACCAATATATATTCTTAGGAAAAACAAATATGCATTTACCGTGTAGGTAATAAATAACATTTGAAAGCGCAAGGAAAATTCGAGTACTGCGGAAATTATAATTTGTAAATACTACTACTAATAATAATAAAAGAAAAAAAACTAAATGTAATAAGCGATAATGAAACTTTAAGAAAGTCATTTAAACAATTTGACGATGAAAAATGGGGAAACGAAAAGCTATTAGAGTCGATAAAACGGAGAGCGAATTGAATGTTTGTTAAGAAGCAAATGTTTATTCGGAAGAAAAACAATGTCCAAAGGAAAAATAATAGACTTAATATTTAAGTAAAAGCGTAACGTGTAATAATAATATTAATAATAATGATATAATAAAGTATATTATTATTATAAACCTATGATCGTATAAAAATGCCCCAGCCTATCTTTCTACTAAAAGATAAAAAAAATAAAGATACCTAAAATATAAGAATTATTTTTTGAATCGTCAATGAACGTCCTCGTGTGTCTATCTGCGTAGACTCGTTTCACGCGAAACAATGATGCTCCCTCTTTTATGAAAAGCGTAGCAGTGCAATATCTATTACGTAATAATTTTATCAACTTCTTTTTATACAATGCTAAATAAAATTTTTAAAATTGAAATAAAATCTGAAGTCTAAAAGAGTTATTATTTTTACATGAAAATTTCTAGTTATCATAAGCAATTACCTAAAGATATAAATGGAGCCACATTGAATTCGATAATAACGAGTCCGCATATTTCTCGTGTCCCAGCACCCCAGACAAACCTTAAAGTCTTAAGCAAAACTAGCTGAACTTAATAATGAAGCGTAAACAAAAAGGCGAGTAAATTAAAATAAAAAAAACGGAAACGTCAATGTTTATAGTGAGTATATATAAAAATATAAAAATTTAGAATTCACAAGTATTCGCCAGAACGTGTCGGAAATTGAAAAAATCCATAGAAAGTGAAAAATAATTAATATTTAATAAAAAAAAATAACGCGAGCCAACGTGCGAGCCACGTCGCTCCACCACGTTGTGTTCCACGTAGATGTACAATGAGCTAATGATACATAATCATAACTGCAGCGTACGTTTAAACGAGAAAGAAATATTTAAATAGTCGAGCGTGAAAAATTGGTGATTTTTTGGTAGCGCGCAAAAGTGAACGTTTATTGCAGAACGAATAAAAAGAAAGATTGTAATCGCTGTACATATCCTCATTCCCCGGAACACGTGTATAGCTGTTGTGTAATTATTGTAAGCAAAATTTAAACCTTTATGCTTTTTGCTGCTCCATTTTTTTACGAGCATTGTAGTTACTTTACGAATCAATCATATAAAATATACATTTTTGTTTCAAACATTGTACATGTAGTTTTTTATTTTATTATATAGTAACAGTTAAATTACGTAAATGCTTAATAAGTGGCATAAACTTACCCTTTTTCCATAGTTACAAAACAAAGAAGCAGTGATTTTTCTTTTTTTTTTCTTTTTAGTCGATAATATTTTAGTTGAGCAGCATTAAGTTCTGTACTAACTTTTTTCTTCGGTAGTAGATAAAAATATTCTGCTGCAATAAAATATTTGTTTCAAAAGTAGAATCTGCTGCTCTAAAGTTATAAAAATATTAAAATCCGTGCAGTTTACTGGCCGGAGGTGCGAAGTCCTTTGACTTCGCATTAAAAAATAAGGGAGAGAGAAAAAGAAACAGTAAAATAATAATATTAATGAAAACTGAAACCACAAATGAAATTAGTCTTATACTCGATGAACAAAATAAACATACATTTAAATAAAATGCTTATTACTAAATAAATCGTTTAGTTTTTCCTGCAGCACAAAATCGAGAACTTGAAACTTTGTTTGCAGTACAAACATTCTATATTCTATTCGTTTTTTTTTCACATAACTGAATCAAATCTTAAAATGCTAATTACTTTTTTTATCTTATTTCATAATTTTTTGTAGAAAAATATGATTTTTTGTTGTAATTTTTTGAGTCTAGTTCTCGTGTCATCTTGGGTAGTGGAGTTTTGCGACGATTAAGCTCGTTCGAATTTTCCTTGATTTCGCGTCGTTTAAGGGCGATGACAATTTCAAATCTTTCTTCTTTTCCGTTGAAGCAAGAGTTGAAATGTCGCCATTATACAACGCGGCTACGAAAAAGCAATACTTTGTAACTATCGTATAATTAATTAGAATGTCGGAACTACGTGCGAATAAGTAAATAATTTAAAGGAAAGTGCTAAGAGCGCAACCGAAAGTCGTTTACGTGTGCATAATTGAGTGGATGAGCGCGGGCATGAATGTAGAGGATTGTGCGCGAATATATAAAAATTAATATATATATATATATATAAACATGCAGTTGTGTTAACGTTCACAGCGTATTTCATTGAATAATGTCGAGGCGAAAACTATGTAATTGCTAAAACTGATAACCGAGAATGTCGACTTTTGTACATAATTGAATGTATAATTAAATTAAAATTTCGTTCCATTGCCACGCGACGTTGCCGGCCAATCGGAAATAATAACTTCGCACATGTACAAGTGTTGCGAGGTGACGATAAAAATATTTGTCATTGCAATTTTGTAAGAGTCACTCATCGACGGAAATCAATCTGCTGCAAAGTTTTTATACTCGATATACATAGATTAAAATGAAACGATGATTTTGATTTATACAAAAATAAGAAAATCGATACTTACTCTGTAGAGTTTTTTCTTTTTCGAAAAACTCATTAGATTAATTACAAAAAAATCACCATAATCATCATGAAATGAAAAAAGAATGATACTCATGAGATATGTAAATATAATAATAATATTGGTATGAATTTGTAAATAAAGAATGAATGAAAGATTCCACAGCGTTCTACGTAAAAACACACAGTAAAGGAAACACATAAGAAGAACACGTGTAAACACACGGCAGGTTTATTTTAATGACTATGCGTCGGTATAAATATGAATATATGAATATATATACATATATATTACCATGTAATATTTAACAAGTAAGGTATACATATATTCTATACTCTTACACGCTAAGTAATCAATAAATATATCTATAAAAGTTCCCTGTGTTTGTGTATGTCTACCCGCAAACCTATCCTTAATCAACTTACTTTTCGCCAATTAGGATTACTTAAAACTATACGCCACAAAATTTATGAATCACATTTGAAATTTAAGATTTCTAACCGTCAATCCATTGAAATATAAATCTTTTTTATACCTTTTATTTTCATAATACTGAATGTCACAATCAAGGATAATTATGCGTATTATTAAACCTTTATGACCTTATATTAAATTGTGATTGAACTTGATTTATGATTTCATGAAAACTATACAAATATTTTTATTATTTCCAGACAAATTCAATACTTTAATTTTAAAGTCTTAATATATATATATATATATATTAATATATATATATATATATATATATATATATATATATATATATATATA
>JAPYZA010003679.1:0-25513 GCA_030522685.1 Eupelmus azureus | reverse complement strand
CAAGGGATTTGTTGTGGCAGGTTAAAATCGTGTGACGTGTGGCATTTCGCAAAGATACGAATGTATTATATACGACCGCCAGGCGCCTCCCAGAGGTACTCTTGCGTGTTGTCTTTGGGAGGTAGAAATATGAATGGCAGCTGGATGACTTAGTCATTCGTATCCGCGCGAACCAGCGAGCACCTTCGTGGTCCTCGAACTAGCGCCGCAGTGAATTTTCAGTTTGCCTTTCGAGACGGTTACTTGTGTTTATTAATGTGAATGTGTGTGGGATCGACATGCAAAAACTCATCTATTGTTTGACTAACACGCTTGTACAGCCTCTTCGCACGTAATTTGGTTTTATAAATTTTTATTTTTTGCATATATATCAACGCTCGAGTATTTTTATTGGTGTGGTGACAAATTTAGTGCTCTGTGTTTCGATTATTATTAAATTTAAATTTTTTAAATGTTCTTTCTTGTATTAATTTGTTTGGTCAATTCCAATTGATGAAACATTTTGGAATAACTTGACTGGATGCGTACCGGTATAGTGAACGAAAAAATGTAACAAATGAGGTAAGTTCAGTGAAATTAGAATAGAGAGATTTGAAATTCGTTGATAAAAATGTTGTTCAAATAGATAAATAATCTAAGCAATGATGTTTAGTAATGTATATATATAAATATTGTATATTTATTATTATTTTGCAAAAGTATTACGGTTTTTAGTCAATTATACTGATAACAATGCATATAGACGTCATAAAAATCTCCAGTTTTTTGATTACACGAAGCACGAAAATTCCGGAATTTCGATGAGTCTCTAATGTCACTGTTGCTATACCTATACGTAAGGTATAGCAGTATTTGCAATTAAATGCATAATTGTATAATAATTACTGTACGCGAGTATTGTTTATAATAACACGTAATTATTTTTGTCTCAAAGTAGAAAATAATTTTAAGGATTATAAGTTTAAGGGCGACAAAATTTGAACTGCAGTTTTTGTTTCAATTCTTAATCAAAAATATTCTGCATAAAAATTAAAAATTTACTTGAAAACGATTTTAAGTCAAGAATGATTATATTACAGTCAAGTGCGAAATTCTCAGGAAACGTTTTTTTAAGATCTTACAAAGTCATAGAAATTATTGTCCAACTAGTGGTCTAATTATATCATAAAATTGCTTAATTATACAAAGGGACACCTGTAATCTCATCGGTTTTACCATTTTATCACCGTTTTTCTTGATAAACCTTGACACTTGTATGTTTTTCATTGAAAATCCAGTCAAGTTCAATTACATGCGGAAGAATGCAATTGATCGCATCGCAACTATAAATTAGATATAATTGTGCATGAATATGCAAAGAGAATTGTTTTATCCGTCTATTTAAAAATACAAAGGGAAGTTGTTACAATTTTTCCACTTTACGTCAGTTTGTTTCTAAGTAGATCTAAAAACTTTGAAATTCAAAAATAGTCTAAAGAAATTGATTTTTTGATATTTTACCGAGTGAGGTTAAAAAATTGAAGCCCGAAACAGAAGCAGAAAATCACCGTAAAGATACTCGGGCGTCGTGGGTGTCGCTTAGCTGTCTTGCGGCAAGTATCGCATATCGTTAGTCGGAGCGCGCAGGGCGCTTATAGGTGGGACAGCGGGCGGCCGACACTTTTAATGAGTTGAGGCATTAAACGTTGCTCTGGTGCACCGGGCTACCCTGGCGTCGCCGCTTGTTTGAACAAGGATCCAAGAGGAGGACGGCGGCTTCTTCGAGAAGCTCGGCACTCGTCTGGCGGAGAAGGCGCAAGCCCAGCAGCTCGAGGAAAGTTTGCCGCCTGCGGAGGATGGGGAGGCTATCTGCAGCGAGGAGCCGCGAGCAGCCGAGGAGGAGCAGACGGAAGAGTTGAACTTGTGCGTGGCCGAGAAGAGGGAAGCGCTTTACGCGCAGAGGGAGAGCAATTTGCGGAGGGAGCCGAGCATCGTCGAGCCTGCGAAGGAGGCTGCAGCTG
This sequence comes from Eupelmus azureus, assembly GCA_030522685.1. Lineage (NCBI taxonomy): Eukaryota > Metazoa > Arthropoda > Insecta > Hymenoptera > Eupelmidae > Eupelmus > Eupelmus azureus. The sequence continues at coordinate 23,513 of JAPYZA010003679.1, read as the reverse complement.
CCGGGCCCCCCGAGACCGACAGCGAGTCGGAGGAGCACGAGACCGCCTACAACATCGTCGCTCAATCTGTCGGATTGAACGTGAGTATATATACATGCCGAGCGCGACCTAAGCGCGCCGCGCCGTGTTTATTGCCAACGAGCCAAGCTGCGGGCTTCCTCGTGGCTCAAGGGCTGCGAGATAAACGCCGCTCTGCGGTCACGAGCCGGCCACTTAAGGATGTATCTCAGTTATCCAAAATACTGAATACCTCGGCGAAGGCAAATACGTGGCTTGGAATATTGAAGCACGAATAACGTACGTTTGCCCCTATCCTTGCCAGTCTGTTGTCAATACTTTTTAGCCTAGCTCTAGGCCAGAAAATAAGCTTTTCATTAACATTTTATTTCATTCAATTGAAAAAGTTTTTTTTACTTTTTAGCCTAGCTCTAGACCGGGAAATGAAATTTTATTTAATTGAAGAACTTTTATTAAATTATCATTTAATTTATAAAATTATAAATTTTTAACCATTTTTGTATAACCGATTTGATTCTGAGATTACATTCTTAATATTACACTAAAATTTTTAATCTATTTAAATATTGATTATTATTATTATTAGTTTTATGTAATTTAAAAATTAAATGCTTTCAAATGTAAACCAAAACTATTTTTAAATACTGGAAAAAGATGGAACAAGTTACCTTGAATACAATTATCGCTATCTGTGAAATCCACTGAAGTCTATAGTATTATTTCATCCGTGAAATTTAAAATGTATACGATTATTGTTTGAATGTTTCCTTTTCAAAGCCTTTTTGCCATAACACAGATTTTTACGCTTTTTAATATATTGTGAATACAATTATGTAACTAAGAAGATTTTCGTGTTCAAGTATCTGGCCAAAATAAATTTTGATGCTGTGAAAAAAAAAATTTTCAGTTACACGAGAGAAAATTATATAATGTTCTTAAAATTTGCAATATTTCGAGCACACTATAAATTTCGTACAAAATTTAATAAATTCAATGAATACGATTAAGATACTTACAGATTATATGTAGATACATATTGTCTAATTAATTGAAAAATTTATTTGTATGCAGTCATTCACTTTTTGTGGCAAAGAAATAGTTTTTAAGAAATAAGAGAAATCAATAAAAGAAAAATAATCACGGTATTTTCTTGACAATAGAAAATTATTTTACTCCATTATATATCCAGTAAAAGAATGTCGAAACATAATTTCGTAAGCTTTGCAAAATGATCCGCTTTATAAAACTTGATAATACAAGTGCAGATTAAAAAGCGAATTGAACTCGCAAAATAACGAATTTCATCATAAAGTATCACTCTTTTCATTTTATTTATTCATTTGAGTCATTTATTATTAGTAAATATACCGAACGATATGTTTCTTTTTTTGTTATATTTTCTGAGATTTGCACGAACTGTTTTAAAATTAATATTAAATATTACGTATAAATAATATACATTATTTATTTTATAAACTATTGTGTCTTCATAACTAATATCAACACTTCGTTTCTATGCAAGCTCATAGTCGAGCTTATAAATACTTTAAATCTTATTCAACAAAACATAAAAATTAAATTGTTAATTATCGTGAAAAACTAACATTTTTCAAAGATTTCACTATAGTCATTACAAAACTTATCAAGATTTGTTTCGTTTATAATCCTTATGTAACAACTTTAACCAACATAGACGATATTTATATGGTCACACGGATCGATTGATAATCAAGAATAAGGAAAAACGTGTTGCTTGATAATTCTAACTAAAAATCTAACTAAACTGTTAAAGTCACATATAAATCACATAAGTATTCGTATGTGATAAAAAGTATTGCGCTCAAAGAAATAAAAATTCTTAGGAACTGTTCATTCGTCAAAGCAATCAACTTTAATGAAAGTTTTCGCAAAAAACAATAAAGTATGCATTGAAAACTATACTTGCTAACTCGCTCCTTTGCTACGAGGAGCTCGATATTGATTGCAGGACTCGGTGGTATTGATATTTGAAATGAGGGTTCGTACGCCGGCGAGCCCTGTAAGGTTCACTGTTGCCTTGGTGCACCTGCCATCAACAATAGCAATATGGCAACGACTGTAATAGTACCGGTTTTGGGCTCCTCGTCTATTCGTGGTTTTGTTATTGTGCGCAAAAAGAAAAAGAAAAAAAGTATTACTCCCACAATTATCCATGTTGAGAGCAAAAAGCAACCGGTGAGTTTAGTAGCAAAAATTTTAAAATAATCATAAAAGTATCTGCTGAGATCATATTTTTTCTTATGCATTTAATAATTATTAACTTACAACCACAGTAATTTAATTGTAATAAAAGGAAGTGGTAGCAGTATTGATTATGCATGCACTATTGTTCGTCACACATGAACGGAATATTTACTTTCTTTATATACTCCACTTGCAACTGTCATATTTTATTTTATTTCTTTTCAATAAATGTTTAACTTTTTATAAAAAAATAAAATAATAAATATTTTTAAAAACGTGCATAAATTGGTAAGAACAATAAGAACATATTTACTTTGAATTTAAAATATCTTATTAATTAATTACAATAGTAATCTTTCATTTATAATTATTTTAATTTAATTCAGTGCAAAGAACCTCAGTATCTATGCACCATTTCAATCACGTTTTATTTTTAACAGTAATCATCTTTTATTACTCGATAAAAAGTGAAAAAAAGCAATCGTCCGCACGCAGATAGGCATTTAATGAAGTAAGAACCGAACCAGAAACGACCTCAACCTTCTGTTTATTTTCTCATCGTTTTGCTTGCTTCACAGAGCAATGCTTGTAGAGAGGGTGGGGGAGGATCATCTCGTCCTCAAAAAGCTTCTCTCCCCCCCTCTTTTTCTCTTTCTCTTCTCACACACCTACATGGTTATAAAGCACATTACGCGATCGGCAAAAGCTCGCCTTTCAGCGAATCCGCTGCTTCTTATCTTTTAGAGGCTGTGCAGCTCACTCTCGATCGCATCATCATCCCGACTCGGACGCGCGCCTTATCGTTAAGGGCCTTTTTTTCCCTCTCTTTGCACGTGCACACAAAGAAGAGATCTCGAGAGTAGAGCGGCTTTGACGTGCGAACCGATCGCTCAGTGTTGCGCGCGGCTGCATATAGAAGATGGAAAATGATGCATTGCCCAAGGTGGAGAGCTTTTTCGCTTTGACTTTGAGAGATCGCTGATGGACGATTATGCAATTGATATTGATGCTTCTTTATTTCGTCAATGTATATCACGTGAACCGAAAATTATAATAAATCATCCATTTGGAATTGATTTGATAAAAATATATTAGGCTCCATTGGTTCTTGGAAATTTTAAAAATAAATCAAAATTTTTTAAATCAAGTTTAATTATTATTGGTCAATCACTCTGAGTTTACATTTAGAGCCAAACGTAGATATCCGATGAAATCATCCACCGCCTAGTGTTTTTGGCACCTCTCGTATACACTTTTGCCCTCTCTTACCGACTAACAAATATATTCATACATATTAAAACTAAGAAGAAAATAATACTATTCTAAATCTTCATCTTGGCGCTGCTCTCTCATAAACTGCAACGTGCAATCATACCCCGTGATTCAGTACATCGGTGACCCCACTCCCCCGCAAATGTACACATTTAATAGCGTTTCTCGCAAGGGAGCATATTGGAGGAGCGCGCGCGCGAAAAGCCGACGTACACGAATACGCGCACAGTCTCAGAGTCCATCGACGTATATTGCAGGCGTCCCGACGATGTGTACGTTTCGTCGAATGCGAGATAGATAGAGAGAAACCGAAGTGGCAGTGGAGCAGTGGTATAGCGGCGGGGTCCGACGACGACGCACCACTGGCTATTCCTGGTGTCTCTCTCGCAACAGTGCAGACTTGGATTCCGTCGGGCAGGCCGTTTTGTATTATCGCTCTTCTTTCTCTCGACGCGAGCGCGACGGATCGGTTCTTCTTTTTGTTTTGCGCCGAAAGTACTTTTGAGCGGGGGCTTTATCGTCCGGCGGGCCACGGCGCGATGGAGCCGTTGATCGGTTAAACGTACCGCCACTCCTGCTGAACTGCTAGTGTATCGTGGATGTTGTGATGAAAGTTACCAGTGAGAGTGGTCTGGCTGTGATTTATTTCGCGCCTAGGTGATATTCCTAAAGATGAATCCTAAAGTTTTTTCACAAGTGCCGGTTTATTTTCGTTTCATTTTGTGTATATAAATAACGATTATGACATTGGCCGTAGTGACTGTTTGAGTGGAAATTTGATGAACCGAGGACAAAAGTGAGTTTCGTGATCTAAATTGCTTGGAGTGAAAACAGGAAAATAGGAAAATTTAGCGAAATTGAATTTTTAGTTTGATAGGGCTAATTATTATTGACGATTGAATTGCTCTTATCGTTTGATAAGACGGACTATTATGCATACAAAAACAAATATTTCACATAAGTAGGTTTCAGCTAACGCTTTATTCTTCTTATAACAATGATTTCATCAAAAGTATAATAATACTTTTTATATTTAGAGCTTACTTATATAATACTTCAATATAAATACACTTTTTTTTACATATGTTTGATAAATATAATATAATATCAAACATAAGTATATCTTGTTTCGAAGATTTTCACTCCAAGTACTATCTTAGAAAGAATTTGTAGAAAATTGTTTTTACGTATATCAGTTTATAAAAATTTTCATTAATTGAAAATCGTTCAATGTAATGTGAATATTTTCACAAAAATCTAAAAATTAAAGAAAATTTTTATAACTCTGACATTCAACAAAGCAATCTTCCAAATGCAGCATCAGCAAGGAAAAACAAAGAGATAAAAATCTCGTCTCGTAAATATCGAATTACCACGTCCGAGAAAATTCCGCTCAATCTAGCGGATCCATCGAGCGCAAAGTGGAACAGAGTTAGGAGACTCGAGGCAGATCCACAGCAACGCAAGCAAACATCCAATCGATCTGGAAAATCACTGTGCGAAGCGACGACGATCGAGAGATGATCGAAAACATGTGAGGAGAAAAAGCGTCCCGTTCAGTAGCTACAGATATAAGCAGATATCTTACTGGTGGTGTGCGATTATTGCGCCCGGTGAGAGAGATGCCGGCTTGGCGTGGGAAATACTTTGAGGCAAGTGCAACGACACCGGACGTGCGCGCATACGGAAATTCTGTCAGTCGCGCGCACGCCTGCTATAAGACATCTACGACGTTTTGTGCTTCTTGCTCGTCTTTGTAAATACTAGTACGTCCACCGAGCAATTGACTGTAAACGACACCCATTAAAAAGTCCGCGACTTAATTGATCATGAATTGGCAGAGCAAGCCGCTATTTTAGTGTACTCGAATTACGCTTGTATGCTGGCGCATTGCGATGTCGATTAGAAGCTTCCTCGTGCTTTTTTCGCTTCAGAGAATGGCTGACCGATGCATCGTTGTACTCGCGGATAACTGCCATTATTTCTTCGGACCTCGTACCCTTGATCCGCTAAATCTCCACTATCGCGATTCATTTTCAACGAGATATTCGCAAGGTTGAGCTGTCAATACTATTCTCAGAATATTTTATTTAGATTCTACATTTTTCAAAACATTTTAGGTCAGCGTTGATTAATGAGCGATTGGTTTGACGTTGAAACATTGAAATTTATTGTGCTTTGCACTAGGAATATTCAAAAATAATTTTTAGTTTCCCAAAGATAAAAGGCCTTTGAAAAAGAAACATTCCAATCGATGTAGTTTATGTAGTTTGCAAAAAAGAAAGTTCATTTTTTTTAAAAACATTTGCTAATTTTAAATTCAAGGCTCAGTGGCGTTTGAATATACATTTAGCGATTCGCATTTCGTATATTTAGCAGGAATATGGGCCGTACGTGTTTCATTAACCTAGTTCCTTTTTACTTTGTGTTTTGATAATATTGCTTGATCACGTAAATTCTCTCACTATTATTCTCCAACTGCAGTATGAATAATTCATTTTTTGTGGTATAAACTGTATAAAACGTTGTAATTACTTTTTTAGATTGAAGAGCTTTATACTGCCCTTTTATACATAACGCAGCATCAAATTGGATTTGACGTTGCCGATGAAGTTGAACAAGATGCAGTTATTGAATATTTGCAGAAAGCATTTAACATCGACCATGAAACTCACGAAAGAGTTATGGAGGAGACGCGTCAAATGGAGGTACTTATTAGCATTTGATAATAGTCATTTCTTTCATCGAATTTTCAGAATTGGAAATTCTTCTAAATCGTCACTGCACTTAACCAATATTTTTAATTTTTTTCTAATAAAATAACACGGTTTATTCCGCGATAAAAACGGACCCATAAATTTTTAACGTTATTCGCCTCTTAACAACTGTGTCTGCTGAATCAATATTATTTTGTTTTTCGTTTTATAAAACAAATTCTTTTTAAAGCAATAAGGTACTTGTATTTAAATAAAGTAATAGCAAGCTCAAAATTAGTATAAGATTGAAAATAGATTAAAATTAAACGACTTGAAAGATTTTACCTGTTAATTTAACAGAATGCCTTTTAACTGTTTCTAGCACGAAACACTTCCCTGGTAGAGCTTTAGTGAGTTTCAACCAATTAACTTAGTAATAATTATTTAGAACTAGTAGTTGTTAAAATAATAATCAAATATTAAAATTAATAAAATTCTTATTATTATGGTTAAGCAGCATTTTCGAATACCCAAATATATGAAAGAATTTTTAGAATAATTGTCAAATATTTTCAAAATATTCACATTTAAATCTAAATCCGTGCGTAAACGTACTACACAATCGCTCTACTAGGGTTTTCTGCCAGGGTTCTAGATATTTATTTTCACGTATTATTATTGGTAAAACAATTTAACATTCAAAGTTATTAATTTTCTTCATTAATTCATAATGAATAGTAATTAAATTAAGATCATTTGATTATATTTACACTTAAAAGTTTTGTGACATACAAGTGAAAAAGCTAATTTATAGCAAAAAGTCATTATTAATGGTTCAACTGGCGCAAAATACAATTACACGAGAAACGTGTTATTTTGATTTAGGCACCCGAGATGCACTTAAATATAGAAGTAATAGAAGCCAAAGAGCTGATTTCCAAGGATTCTAATGGGAAAAGCGACCCATTTTGCGTGCTATATCTGGAATCGGCACCGACGCGCAGATACAACACGGCCGTAAAGACCGAGACCTTGACACCTGTTTGGCAAGAGCATTTCGAAATGTGCGTATTGCCCTTTGGCTATTCATTCTATCTCTCTCTCACGTGTGTCTTAAGTACTTTCGTCGAATCGACTTAAAAAAAAAAAATGTAGACTCATTGTTATTTTATTTTCCCGTCCAATCTGCGTCTTAATATTAATAAGCTTTTTTTGTGCTACTTATTTTTAGGCCGCTCGAAAATCCGGAAAATGACGTTTTGAATCTTGAAGTTTGGTGAGCTTTTTTTATTTAAACACTTTTCTTTGAAATAATTGTGAAATATTTATTAAATTAATAATTGTAATTATAAAGGGATTTCGATGCAGCAGAAACAGTCCCCGAAAAAATGAATAAAGTTAAAAGTGTAAAAGGTGTAAGAGGTCTGGTCAAATTAGCCAAAGAAATCGCCATCACTGCTACTAATGGGAATCACAACAATGAGTTCATTGGCAGTACCCGAATTCCGCTCAAGGTAAGAATTAAACGAGTTAACTTAATGACAGTACGACTAAATTTAGTTGAGAGAAATGTTGGCCTATAAAATATTGAGATTATTCTTGCTGAAAAATATATAATCAAAAGCGATTCTAAAGTACAATTTCTAATTAAATATTTACAAAATATTGGCAATTGCTTTTTTAAAAAAATTATCATATATTTTAGAAAAAATAAAGATTAAAAATGAAATAAGAAAGTTTATTAGATCGAAAAGCAAGAGTTATCGAAAGCACTCGATTGCGTAGCGTACCAAAGTAAATAAAGCATCCCACCCGCGCAGTGCGCAAGCGTATTTCCTCTCGCTTGATTTGGCAAATTCCTCGGTTCTCCCCTCAGGACATTCCAGTGACGGGCACTCTGGCCTGGTACATTCTCGACAAAAAGAACAAGTCAAAGAGGCGCGGCATGGTGAAGCTAAAATTGGCCTTCAGCACGGAGCACAACGCCCAGGTGGCCTTCCAGGAACACCGGCACCTGCTGCGCATCCTCCTGCTGCACGAGCTCGAGAGCCGAAAAGTCGAGCGCTACAGCTGGGCCGGCAGCTGGCCCGGCCCCGGCGAGGTCGTCGTGCTCCAGCACGCGGTTCAGCGCGGACTCGACAAAGAGCGCGCGGCCTTGGCCCGATGGATCGAGTTTGCCGCGATCCACCAGGAGCACCAGCTAAGCTTCGCGATGTTCCTGCAGCTGGCCGGCGAGCTCGTGGGACCGGTCAAGAGCGCCGGCCAGTTCAGCGACGAGGAGAGCAAGCTATTCTGGGAGGCGACCAAGAAGATTCTACACTCGGGCCTGAACGTGCTGCGGAAGATCAGGAGGATGGCGATCGACAAGGAAAGCACGATCAAACAACTTGTCGCTATTCTTAGGTGAGAAGAGGCTCTTTGCCCCGCGCACCAGAGCCTCAAGCTCAACTGGCTAGAGCCCGGTCTTTTGTTCTTCTTCGTTGAGAGACATAGACAGCGGCTCGATGAATGCTATATAGTCACGGTCGATGACCGCCTTGATGGGCGGCGAACGAGAAGCTCTGTTTTTTTCACGCGCAGAGCTTTGATGATTTATTTACGTCTTAGAAGAACGAAGCTTTTCTCACGTGTATTGCAACTTGTTTTTTTTTTTTTTTGTTATATTGTTTTTGAGATTTTTGAAATGAGCCCTGCTTTTTAGTATGCTATTAGAAACATAACTTAGAGAATATTGTAAACCGTGCTTTAGAATATAATAATCAAAATAATGGATATATAAAATTTTTTTAGACTGATTTCTTCTCTATCGTCTCTTGAAATCCCACAAAATGTAAATTTGTTTCCCTCGAAAATGTATTCATGGTTTCCACCGGAAATTTTGGACGACGACAGAGTTAGTATCCCTGAGGCTTTGGAATTCGCTGTGATTCGAGGTGGAGCCGAGTGGTAATTTTGTTTGCATACAATTACTTTCTACTTTGCGCTATCAAGAAAGTTTAGATTGAAACTGTGTATCTTGTTTAATGATTCAAGGTACGATTATATAGTCGCTAACAATAATTGGGAAGGAGACTCGGACGAAGAAGCACTCAAGTATCACATCAAAATAATTCAATTAATACGAATAGACTTGCAACGTGCCATGGAAATTTACGAAAAGTTGTTTGTAAAGTAAGCACCGATTTCTACTTATAGATCTATCAAGAACTTATCTATCGAGGAAATTAATTTAATCAAATTACATAAGCTAAACTATATAAATAAAGTTAAAAATTAATGTTTTGCAGAACGATCAACTTCCCTTACACGAAAACTTTATATATAATGTACGAAAAAAGAGTCAGTGATTTATGCATGGTGATAGTAGAAGACATTTGCGGAAGATTGAAGAGAATCGAGATTGAAACTTCGGAGGATCCGGAGTTAAGTCTGGGAACCACACTTTTTGAACTTTATCTCGCCATTCAGAGATTCGCGGCGTAAGTTTGAAATTAATTACCGCGCGGGAATTCCGATAATTAATTGCCCGTATCAGAATCTGCTCCAATTTTCCTGTTCGAATTTTCTAGAGTCGGCCAGAACTTGTGTCCCGACGAGACTGAGGACATGAAGGTGCAAAATTACTACGACTGGTTTAGGGCCGGTGTCGCGCACTGGCTGGAAATTGCGGTTTACAAGGCACTGAAACGAATCGATAGAGCGGTGGAATTCGACAATTTGCAGCCCGTCGACGCGAGTGTTCAGTACAGCTCCAGCGCCGTTGATACACTGACAATTTTTTATCAAATCAAAGTATTCTGGACCCAACTCGCCTGGCCTGACGCAGAGGGAGCTTACGCATTTATTGCCAAAATTGTTGATGTGAGTTTTTATTATTATTTTCTCTTTTAAATCGATAATTTTATAATTATTCTTGACTTTTAATTATCTTTTTAACCTAGTATTTAGCTTGTTTAAAAGCTTAATATTCCAAATCACATTATTATTTATACTGTATTGCATGCATTTATTTAAAAGGATTTTTATTAAAAACAAGATTGATAAAAAATCTTTAATCAATTCTTCGCTAGCTATTATGACTCACTCAATGTATCAGTAATAAATAATTTAAAACGCTTTAATTAGCAATCTCTTTGATTAAATGTTTATTAACCCAATTAATGCTAACGCTTTGATCATCTTGACACACTTTATTTAGGGTAGTTACAGGTCAATTAAAGAACCAACGTTACCATCAATGTTAGAACTATAAAGATGTTAAAACTATTTCAGAAACTCTTTTTATTTATTCAATTTTTGATTTTGTAAAAAAATTCTAGTTGTCACATAAAAATTAGATACGTAACAGAGGGTTCTTTAATTGTCGATAACTATAAAATATTACGTTTTATTAATAGAATAATACATAAATTATATAAATGTGTCTTAAATAAAATAAAAAAAAACATACATAGTGAGTCATTCAAACAGATTCAGTTCAAACAAATTATTAATTGGACCGAATTAATTTATTTCTAGCTGAGATAAGTTAGTTTAAAAAAATTTTAACCACCCTCCGCTTAGTCACTTTAAATTTAAATTTAATATAAATTTAATTTTTTTACAGAAAATGTTGAAATAATAAAGACGTTTTAAAGTGCAATCCAGCTTTAAAATTTTTTTTTTTTTTTAAATATATATACTTTTTAAATATATTCGAAAATTGAAATCTCTCAAAATATAGAAGCGATATATAAGAAGCAATGCTTTCAAGAAGACAAGAATACAATATAAAAATGTCTGCAATTTACCTCGAATCAGTTGAACACAACGATAACCAGGTCTCAACAACAAAGACAAACTCACTGAAGCACTAATTTGCAGGACATATGTAAGTGCTGCATCGCGTACGTCGACAAGATGTCAGAGAAGGCGGAGGAGCAGCAGCAGCAGAAGGACGCGGAGAGCGGGCCGGGCAACGTCTACGGCAAACAGTTCGATGTGTCGGTCGCCTGGTGCTTTGCGATCAACAACATCGACTACATTAGAACGTCGATCGAGCCGCTCTCCAAGGATCTCGGCCTCGACGGCGTCATCGAAACCTTGGCCGAGAGCAAGAGTCAACAGGACGCCGATCGCTGCAAGCAGACACTCCAGCTCATCATCGACAACGCCAAGGACACCGTGAGGAACAAGATCATCGAGATGCTCGAGATCGTAGCGAAGAAAATGGCACCTGCCATGAACCGGTAAGCAATTATTTTTTCTTATTTCCAGAGCAATTTGATCGAGTATCGAAGGTGAAAGTACGCCGTAAACAAGACCTTCACTTACCGAGGTCATGGGACTTTCTATAAACTCAGCATATTTTATTCAACAATCATACCATTAAGCAGATACATGTAGTTGAGTTAAAAAGATACTCAAGTATTTTCTTATGACTGTGATTACTTATTAACTACAAATTTTGAAGCTGATTAAAAATAGTTTATTGAAATAGTTTGAAATTAATTTAATCTTCAGTCATCTTTTTAACAAGAAAATCTGTTTTGTATAAACTTTTAACCGAATTGATTAATATTTAGGTATTTGATGGAGGGTGCAGAATTATCAGACACAACGAGCAATTCTATGGATAGACTGATGGATTATTTAGATTCCAATCTTATCACACTTCATAATAATCTCAACGATGACAATTTCCAAAGGATTTTAAAAGTTATATGGGAAATAATGGCCGAAATTTTAAATCAATTAGTTCAAAATAATTTAGAGGTAACTTTAAAAGAATTTTTTATAATTATTAAAATTGATTAACATAATGAATTCCCTCATAAAACAAGTTCAGTTTGAAATCATCGTAAAATCTATTAAATCATAAAAATTCGTTTAATACTTTATTGTATAGTTAAACGCGTTGACGATCACATGTAAGTCTATCTGTTGCTATCGATTTGCTTTATAGAGACGAAGACCACCTACGTTCTATTCGAATCTTCATAAAACCTTGCACACTCTTATACAATTTTTCAATCTCGGAGCGGACGAGCTGGCAAACGTAAAAGTTCTGGAGAAAATTGAGAAAGTCCTGAAGCTTTATGGTCTGGAAAGTACCGAGCTCATTCACCGATATTACATGGATAGATTGAAGGAACAGAACAGTATCGATAACGAACCCTACGGATTACTCACGGTCAAAGCGTATTTTTTCAACGATCTACTGAACATATTGATACTCAATGCCAGAAATTTAAAATCGACTGATGGTAATGATAATAACTTTCATATAAATATTTTTGTCTTTTCTTATTTGACTAACATATTAATTTCATGATTTAGGTAAATGTGACTCGTATGTAAAAATTAGACTGTTCCCAGAAGATGTTTTCATAGGTATGAAAACGTTCAAAACAAACGTACAAAAAGAAACGCAATTTCCGCTTTACGACGAAAGTTTTAGCATGTGAGTATGAACATTGTGAATGTGAATATTAAAAAATTATTTAAGCAAAACTTGTACCTTCAGTTTACGGGTAGCAGGTAACTATTATTGTTAAGAATTTGTCAAATTATAGATAAATTCACTTCTGAATAGTAAAACATTAAAAGAGTAACAAAAACAAAGATTTTTTTTAAATAACAGATCGTACTTGATATATCTCATACTATTTTAATCTTAGTTCTACGAGAAAAAATTTCTGAAATCAAATACATATTTTCTTCTTGATGTCTTAAATAAATACATACTGATTTTTAAAAAAAATAATTTTATTCTAAAGATATATATTTATTTGAATTAAGCATTTGTTCTCTTAGCGTACAAATAATATGAAAATTAACTACTTGATAATCGATATATGCTTACCTGACAAATACAATAATTCAAAATCGAATCACAACTCGACTAAACTGACTTCACGATCTTTTAACTTTGCGAGGTTCTTCTTGACTGAAATCTTTGTAACCAGCTTCGTCTGGTCTAAGTAGTCGAGGAGAACACCGAGTCGATGCGGACATTCAAAAGTGCCGGCGAAACTGTCGGATTGGTCGAACCGCCGCAGCGTTGGTCGCGTGATCCCCTCGGCGCCACAGCGTTTTACCCTCGTGGATCCAGCTGCGGCAGCGGCTGTCCCATGGAGTTCTTGTCTCGGAATTCCCCGTCTGTTCTCTTTCTCCTCTCTTCGCACCGTAGTTCTACCTCATTATCGATTTCCTTTGTTCCCTCTCATTCATTTCCAATGTAGTGGGTCAAAAAAAAAGAAGAAAAAAAATGCACGCGTCCTGTATAGTTTGGCAGATGCCTGGCTTGAATTGAAGATTACTTATTCAATGACTGGGCTGGTTTTGAATTTCGTAGAAAATGATTAATAAATAAAAATATAAGTGAATTAAAAGAGTTATTTTGAAATAACTGCATCTTTGACAATTTGTAATAAAGCTAAAATATTATTAATTAAGAAAATATGAATTTAATATATTATTAATATACTATTTTCAATTTCAGTCCATTGACTCCAGAACAGAGGAAACTCGAAAATGCAATTGTGATGTTTGAAATAAAAGATAAAGACTTTTTGAGAACGAGGTTTATGGCTGAGTGCTTTTTGCCATTCAGTGAAATTCAAGAAACTGATTCGCACGATGGTTTCAGAGAGCTTGAACAAATTCACTTAAAACTTTCACGACCTACATCTCAGAGTACGTCAATAATATTGTTGTATTTTAATAATTTAAAAACAGCAACTTTAAGTACCATACTCATATTTATTTCAAATGTTTAATGTATCATTTTATTTATCTAGGTTCTGAAGTGGTACATGTTTTGTCACGAAGGAAAGGCGATAATTTGGCATCCAACTTTGTATCAAAGGTCCAGTCAAAGATGAATTCCAGTTAGAAATATATTTAAAAATAAATGTAATCCTGTTTTGATATTATAAAAAAAAGTATGTAAAAATGTAGATTTGTTTAAATCTGTTATAGCTATTTAAAGTTTTTTAATACTCACCGAATCCTTTAATAACTACATTTTTACATACTTTTCGATGCAGTTTTTAAGATATTTGTAGGGTCTCGAAAGTTATAAGATCAAAGAAAAGTGATTTTTACAAAATTATTCCTGTGATATTGAAAGTTCAGCAAGCGTTTCATCTTAAATTCTCGTCATTTATTATTAGATATTAATTTATTAATTTATTAATAGAATAAAAAATGACAAGTAATACATTAAATATAATCTAATTAACATTAATCTGATGCTTTTTCTAACCCTGATTTGCCATACTTTTGCTAGGCGCTTTCGGACATTACAGTAAAATTGTTTTTGTTTCTTTCATAATTTTGTTAATTTCCTTACGATAATTGATAGCGATTTATTTGCAATCAATTCCTACGCAGAAAACCGTTATTGTTTTTTGTATATATCTTTATTTTTTGTTTTATTTTTTTACAAAAATCCTGGCTGGTGAGCGTAGGTAGTTGAGCTGAGTGAATATATTATAGCCGTTTACAGGGGTTTATTAATTCGAATAAAAAATTTATCTATATACCATGAGGCATGAAGCACACGTGACATTCTTTTTAATGGAGAACCGAAGCACCCACAAAGGAAGACCTACATTCTTTTATTAACGTTTTTTTTTTCGATGAATTTACAAGCACACCCCACACCAAAAGCAAGGTGACATTTAGTTTGTCGGTAAATGGTTTTCGTTTTTTCTCTAAATTTTTATAAATCTACTGTAATCTCAGATGCTTCAACTAGATTGATTCATTTCGAGCCTGCAAGCACAATTTTTTGTCTCAATGACAAGACAGGTATATTTTATTCTTACGAATCAAAAGCTGATGCTTCTGTTTAAATTGTTACAAACGGTTTTTTTTTCATGTCGTATTACATTGCTTTGACGGTCGCTGAGAAATTAAAACATTCTTTGTATTCTTAACTAAAAAAAGATCGCATAATCTCATAAATACTGAACTGTTTAAAAGTAAAGTACGTAAAGTAATTTCGTCGCAGTGTTCTGGCGCTGTATTAGATTTCAAATAAAAACATTGTATATATAAAAAACTTAAAATCAAAAATATTTATAAAAAACGTAACGATTATCGTGAAACGAATCACACAACAAAAATTCATTGGTACTTGTAATAGAAGAAGTATCTATTGGATAAATAAAATTGAGATAAATTAAAAGCTCAAAGGAAAAAGACATACGCTGTTAATATATTGCCGCCTGAATAATTAACAACGAAATTATTTTACGCCGCACATTGGAAATGAATATCTTTTCTCTTAAACACAAAATTCTCGACGTGCGCTTTGCCGAGTTTAAAAATGGAACATGTTTGTATGTGACAACTTAAAACACTCAAAGTATATATTTAAAATACAACTTAAAGTGTACAAAGTAAAATTATAATTTGCCTTGTACGTCGACATACCTGGCAAATATACAGTCAGTATAATAATAATAATAATAATAATAATAATAATAATAATAGTAATAATAATAATTATAATATCAATAATAATAAAAATAATAATAATATATTCGTTTCAATATAATTACAAATTAAAGCGAAATCTTATTGCTTAAATAAATACATGCGTGGGTCAACCGTTTTTTCTTTAAATTCTCTTAAACGTCTATTATTCTGCCATTGTTTTTTTTTTTAAATATTTAGCACGAATGGGAGTGCGCGCCCGCGCCCTTTAAAAAAGTACTTTATAATGGCGTAGTGGCTTTTCAATTACATTTTTCCACATATTCGTTTCCGATATTAAAGCTGTCTTGTACTTTTGCCGCCGAAACGTTTTTCATTGCCGCACAAGCGAGCGAGCGCACACTCTCCGGATAATACAGTTATTGCGTTAAATTTTAGTTTACATTAAATGCAATACTAACTCGACATTCTTTGTATATCAAACGGGTTTTTTTATCGTTTATTTTTTTTATTCTGCTTTAACATACTTGTACTTGAGACACTTTATGTTTTAATTACTATTATTCTTTCTTTCTTCTTGAGTACGTTTCATGATGGGTTTCGCATTATGCGCGCAAAAAGCGTCGTCGATTATATTATATATACAGGGATGCCAGACGAATTCTCGCACTTTTAAATATATATTTATATATACCTTTATTTGTTATCGCGAATCCATATACTATATAGTAATATTCTGGTTACGTAGACGGCGTGTTTTTTCTTATATACGTGGGGTTTTGGGAGACGCTCTCGCGACGACACTATTAAAAGTTTTTTGTAACAGAAGCCAGCTCCAACAGTGCAATATTTTAATGGACGCTCACAATGGTTAATGAGTCTCTCTTAGTTTTTGACATGCGCGTCAAAAATAATAAGACCTGTTCTAATTTTCAAATGAATAAGTATGTATGCTAATTCCCTGTTAAAACTTCACGCGACCTCTTTGCATTTATTAAATTTAGCTGCAATATCATGAATATGCTCTAAACCAACCGCGAAAACTGTACCATATGCGAAAAGCATCCCCTTCTTTGAAGAAAGTTTTTTCGGAATATTTCTGGCATAACTTCATGCGACATTTTTGTGATTACAGAAACTTTCGTTCTCGAGTTATAAATCTACTTTAGAATAATTTGGGAAACATCCAGACATAAATGTGAGAAACTTTCCTTGTTACATGTAAACTTTTCTCAAATAAAGTTTAGTTTTAGTTTCTTTGTAGCAGCGGTACCAATGTCATGTAAGATATCAACGATAATATAAAATTATTACATCAAAAGCGGAAAAAAAGTATTTCAAAGGATTGTTATTTCACTTCTGTACAAAAGACTTTTAGCAGTTGGCAGAAGTCGAGCGGAAGGATAATAGGGAACAAGAGCGCCAGGAGCTGGCGTCGATAATCCATCTGTCATTCCCTCGTCAAGCGCGTCGATGTAACAAGAAAGCGTTTTTCCTTCACGATGCTTACATATAAGACGAGCTTTTGTCGGGAGCTTACTCCCTGGGGCTAGTTAATCGTTTATTATATTATATATATATATATATATTTATATGTAACGGCAAGTACACGCGTAAGTTTTTTTGTTTTTTCGTTCGTATAAAAAACTATGGGAGTTTGCTACGTGTATATAATTATGTATATATACTGATAGGGTACCGCACGCGACGCGAGCGCCGCGTTGGCTTTCGTCCATTAGACAGGCAGTTATTTTTCTTTTCTTGTTTTACTATGTGGTTACGATTTACAGTAGCATGTAACACACTTACTAGTGTGCGGTTTCATGGCAATTACCGCATTATTCGTTGCATTATTTGGATTTATTGATCGTATTGTCTGCGTCTGCGTTTGCTGAATGAGAGAAAGATTATTAGATATTAATTTTTCACGTACTTGTAAGACATTGATTTTAAATACTCTTACATTTGTTAGAAAATGTTTTCAAATAAATACACATAAGTTTGATAAAAATAAATATCTGATTTAAACGCATATTACACTAGCTGTTCTGTCTGATTAAGCGTACAATGCGGTTTATTGCTCCTATCTAGCTCATTATCATGACAGTCGATTTTACCAAGTTGTTTGCCATACGGTAATTGCCATAAAACGATATCGGCACACATGAATACGCGTGAGTTTAGTCCGTAAATATAGCCCGTTCAACTAATGTAAGAAACCTCCCTAACTTTACTTTAAAACGCTAGATAGCTCATCCGTTATCGAAATATGTCAATCGAGAAAAATCGAAAAAAAAACTGTTAAAACGAAAAAATGATTACTTGCATCGGTAGAAAAATCACACCCTCGAAGGTCGCGTTATATGCTTACGTCGCGTCGCGCGTATACAGTACTGCGGGAGAAGGTATTACAAGCAGAGAACACGCTTAAAGGGAAGAGTTTCCATAGGTGGTTGGGAATGGAGAGGGCGGATGGATGGGATGGGGGGGGGGGGGGTAGAGAGGATTTAAACCGTCGCTAATGCGCGTATCGAGCCGTAAGGGAATTTCCTCGGTTCCTCCTCGTGCGTGCGTCTTCGTCGGCAGAAGCGCGAAACTTCGTTAATACAGGTGCGCGCGGGCGCGCGTCTCGTCGTCTCAGCCTCTTCTCTCCTCCACTTTCTCTCTTCCGGGCGCGCGTGAATTCCTGCCGTTCAAGTAATTCCGCAGCCCCCAAGAGGCCGCAGTGGGCAAGACCAAGAGGCGCGCCTCCTCCGCAGAAAGGCGCCCTCGCGCGCAAATTTCTGCCTGTCGGCTGAGAGCGCGCCGATTAGTAGCACTTGCGCGTGCACGTGCACTTGCGCACGAGGTCCACGTCCTTGGTGTAGCGGGTCCCGTCGTTGCAAATGAGGCGGATCTGGAAAATCGTCGGTGCGGAGATTAGTTTATTTTGCGAGAGCGGTGAGCTTTCTTGCTTGCGCGATTCGGGAAGATATGGAGTTGGGGCTGAATAAATATTTTTGGCGTTGCTGATAAATTTTTGAGACTGGGAATTATGATTCTTTTAGCTGTTATTTAGCATTTGCTTAATTAAATATGAATTTTCAGAATAGTTTAGTTGGTCCAGAATACGTAAATATTATAAGCCTTCTTGAATACTTAAATATTATGCTCTAAAAGCCAAAGCTTGTGAAATTGATTATATTTTATTTAAGCAAAATCACTCGGACAAAGTAAGTCAGACGTATGCATTAATATATTTATATTTATGAAATTTTAATGGACTGCCTAAAGCAGAGCTTCATCTATTAAATTATTCCTTTAAATTAAAATTTAAAGAGCAGCCAGTGGAGAAATCATTAGCCAGTTAATCGTTAATGCTCACCTTGCGCCTCTTGGTCTTGCGCGGTAAACAGCAGGAATTACCGCAGCTGCCCCAACATTTGGCGAGCTTTACGGGTCTACGGCTTCGGCATCCATTCGCGGTGTAGTATTCGCGAATGTGTTCCTTTCGGCAGTTGGGTGCTATTCGAAACAGATATAATTAACGTTAGTTCTCTGAAAATAAAATATGTTAATTTGATGTAAAAAAAAAAATTTTTTATCGCACCTTTCTCGCAGTACCGTCCTTGCCAACCGATTTGGCATTTGCATGTGTAACCAGTTCCGAAAGGCGCTGGTTCGCATGTTGAGCCTTTCTTGCACTCGTGTCTCATGCAAGGATCGATATTACTAGAACTGGATAATACTGCAAAATCTGTAATGCAAAGTTTGCATTAATTATATTATCGTACTTCTAAAGTAAATGTCGAGCTTAGTTCAAGTTAATTTGTGTTCAGAATTTCAAATAAATGGAAAATATTTTCCTCATTTACGTATAATAAATAAATACTTAAATTTGATTGATTGAAAAATATTATTGAAGTATCAGTATAGCAATATACGTTATCTTAAAACTGCATTAAACTCTTGAAAGGCCATTTTTCAAAATTCCTCCTCGAGAGCAGAAATAGCATTGTAACATATTCAAACTCACCGGAATGTTCATGGACGAGGTGCTGCTGCGGCACCACCTGATCGGCATTGTCGACTTGCATGTTGTCAGCGACGTCACTGCTAGCGCTGCTGCTAGCCCCGGCGTTACTGCTGGCGCTGCTGCCGCTGCTGTTGCCGGCGCCGTTCTTGTTGGCCTCGTCAGCTTCCTCGTCGTCGTCGCCGGTGCCGCAGCCCGGTGACACCCCATTCATCTTCGCCGCGTTGCTAAAGTCGACCAGCTTGTGGTTTATCCACATTTCCGAAATGCAGCCTGCATGAGAAAGCGGCAAAAGTACGGGAAATTCAGTATGAATGTTTTTCCAGATGGCTGCCTCCTCGCTCTGTTTGCATTCGATATCAGACCTATTGTTTATGCGCGAGCGGGCTCCTAGATTTTCGAATAAATGCATGAGATCCCCCGGGTAACGCATATATTTTCATGAGGATCCATTTTCCTTGCGAGCTTCTAATTGGATTGTTTTAATTAAGCGCGGTTTTCACACCTCCATTAATCTTTAAGTCTCCATTGCCATAATTTTTGTATAGACCGCTCTTTGTTTTCAGTTAGATGAAATTTTAGAGTCATTGAAAGCTCGTTTCTTTACAGGCGCATAACAAAAAGATTTTCTTTAATTAAACTGTGTACGTCGTTATATTTAAATTGGATTTCACGAAATGAATAACATTTTAGGTGAAGGCTTTGATGAAATTAAACAAAAAGTCTTTAGAGCGAACTTTGAAAGTTAATATTTGCAAAACTAGAAAAGCGAATGGAAGCTTATTAGTAAATTTCCTCTCCACAGAATGGCAGAGCTATTAGCGTTTAATTAAACGTCTCGAAATTTCGCGGGCTTTCTTAATTCGGGCAAAATATTCCGCTTGGAAAGTCATCTGTAACACGTCGGCGGTCCACGAATTTCGGGCGCATTTCTCGTTCTGCCAAAGAAAGCTATTTACGGCAATCTAAGCGTGAAGCTTTCAAAGAAAATTTTCGCTCGAATTAACGTTGGCGATTTCCGCGCGTATACAGCGGCGCTCCCGGCATTAATAGCAGAGATCTTGCGTCCATCCGTAGTTGAT
This sequence comes from Eupelmus azureus, assembly GCA_030522685.1. Classification (NCBI taxonomy): domain Eukaryota; kingdom Metazoa; phylum Arthropoda; class Insecta; order Hymenoptera; family Eupelmidae; genus Eupelmus; species Eupelmus azureus. The sequence goes on along the minus strand of JAPYZA010003679.1, from coordinate 2,784 downwards.
GAAGCAGCCGCCCGTCTCTGGGCTCTCTGGCTGCGCGCGCGAGCGCGTGGAATTGTTTATGTATTTTAATAAAACAAACGGGCAGCGGAGGCGCACGTGTACAAGAGAGAGAGGCTGCGGTGGCGGCGGATAGCGTCAATAATAAATTCAATCGAGTAGTCGCGGGCTCGGGCTCCTTTATCCTCGACGGCCGCTAGCGGCGTATAACGAGCTCGAGCGAAAGTCAATATCATCCGCGCGCGCTTGGCGCCGCCCGCGCGAGGGGAAGCAGCAGCGGCAGCGGCGGCGCTGCGCTGCTAAAGGGAGATAGAGAGAGAGGTAGGTAGGTAGGTATAGCAGTGGCAGAGGAGAGAGAGAGAGAGAGAGAGAAAGAGAGGGACAGACTCACCCCGAAAGCTCGTAATGTTCCGCAAATGGAATTCGGTGAAGGCGACAGTGGCAGTCTCCGTGGCAACGCCCCCGATGTACATGGGCTTGGTGAGCTTGAGGTACTCCTTGGGGCCCTCGTTGATGATGCTCCTGGCCGCGCCCCGGTCGATCCTCATCGTGAAGTTCTTCTTGATCGCCAGGAGCTCGGCCATGTGGGGCTTGCCGTCCGACACCTGCTCGTAGCTGTACATCGTCGAGGTCGGATAATTGCCGACGTCGTACGAGACGCGCACCCGCCCGTTGAACAGCTCGACGGCCAAGTGCTCGCCGCTCTGCCCATCATAAAGCAGTACTCCGTTCTCCTGGCTCGTTGTAAAAATAATCGTCACGTTTGCCTCGGGCCGTGTGCGAAGTGGCTCTAACTCGACCAGCGAGTTGTTATCGATAAAGCTCAGACTCGTCATGTACTCACACCTTTTGCCTAATAACAAAACAAAACAAAACATTTCCTTTTCTCAGCTGTCTCCTCTATATACTTTCGTTGCATCTTCATACCCCACCTCCAAAGCAACTAATAATCCACTACTGGTCCACTTAAAGGCCATTTTAACGCGACTTTTTATGAACTGCGATTTCTCGCTAACAAAGCCCAACGACTTTGGCCTCTATACACCTATACAGTCAACTTATTCTACCCTGGATATGCATACAAGATACAAAAGAAAGCACGACTCTTGGAAAAATAAACTAGTCTTTCTTATCTCGGGAGAAAGCAACTCTAACATGCTTAAATTTTCCGTTTTAAGCAAAGAAAGTTACTTTCCAACTGGAAAATTACATTATCTCGACAAATTTTCCATTACAAGCAACATTTGACTTCACTTTTTCCGATGAAAAAGATCTTTACATCATTTTTAAGATCAAATTTTTATATGACCCATATAAATACCCAGCTTGAATAGATCATGTTTTAAAGCGAGCAAACTGCGATTTCGAGATAAGGCTCTTTTGGAAAAAAATGAATAATTTCATTTATTTTATATTCACAAATCCTCTTTCATACCTTCTGAAAAATCTTGAAAGTTTTATTTCAAGCGACTTCACTTTTATACGTTCTTTTCATACTTTACATTAAAAAAAACCATATTTGAACAGGTAATCTTACGTCATTTAAATTGCATCATTCTTTTAGTGTAACATTATTTTAACTGCTTCAGCATGAAAAGTTTTAACAAACTCAAGTAAAAATGTAAATCAGTTCTACTTGATAACCGTTCCCCATTCAAGATTTCCCTCATCCCGGCGGATATTAAAAGAGAAAACATTCGTCATGATAATCAGGCTCGGTGAGACAGTCGTCCATAATTCTAGCTGTGCTTATTACCCAAGAAGCAGCAGTCATCTTATATCCTGTCGCTAGTGTCCAAGTTTTCTCCCCCTCAAAAGTTGTCGCGACCTCTTGGCCAATCGTTAAAGTCAATTTTCCGGCAGTCGTATACGTCTCTACGGCCTGGCTGCTGACACACGCGCGTACTGCTCGTTCCTTCTTTTTTTATCGTCGTACTCGGGCAAAGTTGAGCGAGCCGTGGGCTTTCGCGCGCTCGCTCCTCGCGCCCAGGGAAATAAATAGCGAAATGAATGGCTCCTTTGAAGGAGTGAACTACCCGGCGATGAAGTTTAAAAATTTGTAGCGAACCGAGGAGAAGAGAGAAAGAGAGAGAGGGGCTGATCAGAAAATCCTCTTGAACAATATATACATATATGTACACATACTTATTATATATACGACTATCCAGTTTAACCAGTTGTCGCGGGGGCAGTAAAAGAATTATTGAGAGAATGTAATACGGCCAACTTTTTTCTGATTTGAGAAAGTGCTCGAGAAGCTCTCTTTTTTTTATTTTTGTGCGATGCTGACTTTTATATAGACTTTTTAATGACACATGGAAAAGGGTAATTCACGGAAACACACGGCGACCCTTCATATAATTCACGGGAATTGGTATTCAGGTTTATGAAGTCATAGATAATTATGCGGAGATTCGGTAGATTCGCGTTTTGCATGATAATGCAGAGAAGCAGAGGCACTTCATATACCCTTAAATCTAATTGAAGAGTCTACTTCTTGAGCTATACTTAACCCACAAAAGGAAAAAGACGGTAAAGCATAAGCTCACTATGCAAGTCCAAATTTTATATTCAGTAGATAGACTATTTGAATTGGTATTAAAAGGCATCTTTCTTTCGTTTCAATACGTACATTGAGTATACTATTTAATGTTGTTGAATAAAGATCTTCTATTTCCGAAAATAAAAATTGATTTTTTAATCATTCGCCGATAAAAATCATAATCGGCAAATACTAACAATAAGTCATTATTACGTACAACAATTACATTACCAAAGCTTTTTATT
>JAPYZA010003678.1:0-14667 GCA_030522685.1 Eupelmus azureus | reverse complement strand
ATTTATATACATGTCTTATAAAGAACTAAGTGTAATGTACAAAATGATTATTTTTGTTATTTATTAAGATTCGAATAAATTGTGAAATAATGAAACACTGATTCAAATTTTTATTGTGTACTCATAATATGAGAATCCCAATTTGAACCTTTCAAAGATAAATCGTCTTATAATTTTTAATTTTTCTTAATAAATGATTTCGAAATTTCAATAGCAAGCCAGTATAAATACAGTTGTGTTAAGATCATGCACTTTATCTCTTTTTTATTTGTTAAAGCTCTAAACAACGTTCTCGAAAATCATGATATTATACGATGCTGTAATCTCGGTTTTGAATAATCTCGTTTTAGATTCATTTTGCAAATTTATAAAAGAGTAGATTAAAAGAGGCAAAAAATACACTTCTCGCCTTCGGTATCCAGTATACTATTTTGTAATGTGTGCATAATTTATGCGTCTTTTTTTAATCAGCTGATATAAACAGGTAAAAAATAACCTTATTTACTACTTCGAATTGGAGATTAGAACCAGACAGAATCAATTGAAATGGATTTCAATCCATTTTAAAGCGGTTTTACAAAAATTTTTAAAGTAACTTTTTCTTAAATTTAATCTCAAAACGACTACATTTTGCCGCGCTTCATATACAAAAAACTTACAGATGCACATGTTTACAAAATAGATAAAAAAAAAACAAAAATTATTTAAAAACAACGATTTTATTTATTCTTTAACAAAAACCACAGCCATCAAAGAAATAATATGCGATTCCATCCCACCGTAGACTAAATTCCCCTTTAAATCGCGAAAGCTAAGTATGTCCATATCCGCATAACTTTTAAATCCATTTTTCTCGGCAGACCTCTGCGAAAAGTGTGAAGTAAATAATCCATAGACCAGACCAATGTCCCTTTTTCTTCCAAACTCCACAACCTCTTTGATCAAAGCCGTGGCAATGCCTTTTCTGCAGTGGTTCTCGTGCACGCACAACATCGTTAAGTACAAAGCACTCGCAATACTCGGGAATTTTTCAAAAAAGTTAACCGTATTATTCGCTTTTTTCAAAACGCAGATGGAAAATTCGCTGAGTAATCTGGATTTTGCCGTTGTGCATGGTTTCGTTTTTGCAGGCGAAATATTTGTTTCAGCATCGATCTATTGATAGTAATATGAAACGGCATATTAGAATAGTAGTAGAATGTAAATAATCATGAAGATGCATTATTACCGGGGTGTTCGTTTGTCGTTCCTTTATATCTACAATTACCACGCCAACGATTTTTTGGGTGTCTTGATGAATCGCGGTGAAACAATGTGAATTTGCTAAAGAAGCCACATATTTTTGAACGTCGACGTCCTTGTTCGAATCTGCATCTTGATCTATTTCTTCTTTATGCTTGGCGAATAATGTAGTGTAAAGATACTCGCGTTCATTAAATTGCTCTTTTAAGAGCGTCGCTATAATGAAACTTTCGTCTAATTTCGCTTCTCGGATTATGTAGTCGGCGGGAAGCATCTTAAATAAAACACGATTTAATTAAAAAAAATCAGACTTTAGACATACAAAGAATAATTAGATTGAATTAAATAAATAATCTTATCGTATTAAAATGTTGTAAAATTTAAAAATTATTAAGGCTTTTTTATATTTATAAAATTTTACACTGAGTTTATAGACACTTGTTTTATAAATAATAAGACATAGTTTTGCAGATCCAAATAATTATTAAAATTTTAAATCATTATATCTGTTTAAAATTCACAAAAACAAAAATAATATTGCACTTTATTTGAAAAAAATCACACTGTGACTGGACAATAAAAAAATAAATTTATTTTATACTAACGACTTCAATATAACATCGATAAGATAACGTAGTATTGATTAAAACGTTATCATTTTAAATGTTAAATTTTATGATATTTAATTACATACGGTTATAAAGATAATTTTTTACGAATTACTGGAACCACGCTACAGCTTTAAGAAATGAATTTTTAATATAACTTCTATAAAAATATAACTTCTGAAAGCTGAAAAATAATAAAGCCTAGGACTACGAATAGTTTTTGATTTATTCTTTATATTCGGCGAATAATGCAGTTAAAAGGTACACGTTGTAATCAAGATTCTTTTTTAAGAACAACGTGATTAGAAAACATTCGACTATTTTTTATTTTTGATTATGTAATTCAGCTAATAATCCTCTTGAAATAAATTACACATATAAAAAATCAAATTTTGACTTTAAAATACACTACATACAAGATCGCATGTATAAAATTCACAAAAACGAAAAGAATTTTGAAAAAAAGCTCATCCGTTGCTTATAACTTCCGTCCCCTACTCTACATTTTTCCTCAAAATCCAAAACAAATTATCATAAAAATTTTCATTCCCCAAACCCCCACCAAACTCCATCCAACAAATTCCTCACCTCACCGCAACTCTCCCCGAACAATACCCCCCAAAAAACGTAAAAAAAAAAAAAGAAAAAAAAAACCAAGCGCGAACCACCCCCCTGTCAGCTGGTTTCTCCAGGCTCTCTCGTCTGGCCAACTTCCGCCTCGCGACATGGAGCAGCCAGCACTTCCGAACCTTACATCATACCCGGCTTCTTATAATAGGTAGGTATATATAGCAGGCCACGTGGAGGTACACATCTCCTTCCTCCTCCTCCTTCTTCTCAGCGAATGAATGAGCTCATTCACTTGCGCTCTTTCTTTTCCTGCTCCTTTTTTTTATATATATACATACATAGTTCGGCCACGTGCGCGCAGCTTTGCGAGTTTCGTCTTTTTCGTTAATGTAATAAAGAAGGGGGCAATGACGCGCGCGGAGGCACGCGGCTCCTAAATTTTATTGCACGCGCCTGGCCCTCTCACTTTTACCTTTGGAGCGAGGCTGTATGGTTGGGATTTTTTTTTTCGTTGGGCTTAAGGTGACGCAGAGGAGTGTGACACTGGTATTGCGCGTGATGTGGTTATTTCTGGCGTCGCGTGGAGTGTTGGTATGTATTGGTGGGTTTTTCATTTTTGAAGGTTTGGTTTTCTTGTTTTTGCAGTGGGAATGATGAAATGATAGCTCGTGACTTTGGATTGCAAAATGCAGGGTGGAAGCATTAGAACTTTGGAAGTGCGGATAAAAAACGAGCTATAATAAAAGATATTTTCATTAAGATTCTCTTTTTGTTTCTCTAAAACAAGAACTAATTGACCTATAGATTGTTGTATCAGAAAACAGTTTTGATAGAGATAGTTTTATATTTGTTTGTATTCGGGTAATATAAATTCTAATTTTAACATAAATAAATTACAATATATTTATGAAGGATTATAAATTTCAATAATTAACAAATTTAAAAATATTGTCAATATTGCAAACAAAATTCACCATAAACAAGAAAAGCCATCTTCAAACGACAAACAACACATCCTACGAAACAACCATCCCCTCATCTCGAACCCACCAACCCCGCACTAATAACCCAAACTACATCCCACCTCACCAAGCCATCTCCTAACTTTTTAATCCCCGCGCGTCAGAAATCATCGATTCACTTCCGCGGCGTTTATCCACTCGCCCGTGCATAAGTCCACTCCTCGACTCTTCACTAATCGACGTTAAGCCTCACTTTCAAGTCATCCAGAAAAAGCCAACGTCCCCGTATACCTATATCCACCTATCGGGCAAAGGAAATCTCGAACGGGGCGGAAGTCATTAAGCGCGCGCATGCGAGATTTTTTCGGACGATAGTGTCGTCTTGAATCGAATCTTCGGAAAGCGCGAGTGTACCTTTTTTTTGTTGAGATGTTTACGAGGAGGTCGAGTGTGCGATAAACCGGATGCAATTGGGAGGAAGCTGGCTTTTGGTCTGTAACTTGCAGGGAGGATTATCTGATAATTGGGATTATATGGGATTTTACGGGCGATTGGCGGGGTGAGGTAGGTGCGAGTTTCGATGCGGTAATGAGAATAGTTTGGGTTTACATAGGTGTTGATTACGAAATTTTTGCGAGGTTGAAATATGTAGTGTCCGAGCTGGCTTTTTTAATTTATCGTTGCGTTTTGACAACTAGATTAATGGCGAGGTGTGTGTGGGATTGTAAATGAAAATGCCACGTAAGAGAGAAAAAAAGTTATACTTATCTTGTAATTACCTAATCATATAATTACATACGTATGGTTTAAAGTTCCAGCCTACTTCACTAGCAACTGATAATTTAAGTGAATTATCTACTTTTTCAATCTTTTTATTTTAATAAAAGGTGCAATTAAGTTGTTATTGTTTACATAAATTTAACTTTTCAGGCAATTAAGGAAAATTTTCTTTTCAGTTCTACTTAATTATTTTTAACGTTTCGTTCAATTTGGAGTTCTAACATTATTTAATAAAAATTAAAAAATTATAATACTCCGAAAAAGAAAAAATCTATACCATTTTCTTGGCACGTAACTTCCTCCAATTCTATATATCGTTTCTATATATGAATATAGTATAGAAAATGTATTTGTACATTTTACAAGTTTCCTCAATAACTAATGACTTTATAAATATTCACCAATATTAGCCATATTTCCGTATGCTTGAAATATTTTATAGTTGTGACTGATATTATTATGTCACCAGGTCAACTATTCAGAAATGACCTGCTGCCATCAAGTTCCGTAAAAACATTAAATCTTGTTGAAATATCTTTGCATTACGGATCTAATAAAACATATATATAAAAATAAGCTTTCTCTAAACGCTTATTTATATAAAACACTTACATTTCATGAATAAACATTAAACTAAAAAAAAATTACTGTGCTAAGTATATGATTGCGATATCCTATATAATTAAAAATTATTATAGTAGAAATAAATGAATGAATTTTGAAAATTATTTTTAATTTTAATATTTTATTAAAACGTAAAAAATATAAGCTATAAGTCATTGGAAAAATTAATTATTTTCTAAAATGTGTACTTATAGTCCATCAAACATTTCTTGAGAAATATTTCAACCTTAATATCTTTGTACCTGAAGAGTTTCAAAATCAATTATTCACAAAAATCTATCTTTTCTCAAAATTTGAAGTAAATTAAAGTCTTGTTACTCTGGTAATCGTAATTTTTATTCAGAAACTAATACTTATGCAGAATAGATTGAAATATAAACATAAAAAACATGTTTTTGTTAAAAAAAAATACGCATAATAACTATCTAAAATGTATCGATGAAATAAAAAAATGAATATTTATTCCTAATTCGAAAAACAAAAAATATAAAAAAAGTGTTTTGATATAGTTTAAAATTAGACTTCCCAAGATAAGGTGACACATACACACGCACAAACACACACACACATTTACACATCTACACACACACACACCCAAATACAGATATAGACAATCCTTGTAGACCGTTTCTAAAATTATGTAATTAAAACTTCTAATATCTCTGATCATGTTTCTAGAACGATTTAACAAATTTTAAAATTTTACTATTTCAAATCTTCAGTAAAAATGACACCTGCAAAACCAGTTCGACACAGCGAGATCCTTTACCTTCCGTAAAATTACATCATTCCACGATTCGCAAACCACTACGGTCTTCTTTTTTCTCACTCTCATTATCCATTCAAAAAGACACCTTCGCTTCTCGGTCGAGCCCCCGAAAAATCCTTGACCGCAGTCCCATAAAAGTGCAGATCGCTCCGGTGAAAGTAGGTAAACACTGCGCTTTTCGGTATTTCAATCTGAATGCGCAAGAGTAAAAGTCCGTTTCTTCTTTTCCGTTTTCCTTTTTCCTTTTTCTCGGTTCGCGCAGCGGCACTGAGAGTGAAAGTAATTTATACGTCGGCCGAGTGGATATGCGTGCGGGTATATATCAGCGATTGATTGAGACCGACGCGGGCTAATCAGCGAAGCGTGCTTTTGCTATGTTGAAGCGTGGAATTGATGATGGGAAAAAGTGGAGCTGGGTTGAGCGTGGCTTGAGAGTTAACGCGTTTGCGGATTGATCGATTGTGAGATGTTTAATTTGATGCTGATTGAATCGTGTGTTTGATGCAGAAGTGTTATTTTTTTTATTTTTTTTAGTTGAATGCGAGGATGGAGATTGTATGGAGATGAAGACTGTTGTAGCTTTGCTATTGAGATTGATTTAATTGTTTTAAATTCTTTATTCATTTTTTCACTTTTGTCTTTTCAATCTCAATGATTGTTATTCAACTAATTAATTTCATTCAAACTATCAAATTAATTAATATAATTATCAAGTTATCAAATTAATTTATATTTTTAACAGTATTTGTTCAGTTTTAGATATAGGTAAAAAGATTTCTTATTACGATTTCGTATTGATTTCACGATAAGCGAATTCACCGAGAAAATAAAATAATCGCGATTATATATACATCTATATTTTATCAACTCCAAATTATAAAACTATTATACATTATTATGGTTGTATTATTCTTAAAATTAAGTAAAGTAATCAGATTTCATTTTTAAAAGATAAAAATTTTTAAATGAAAATAATTTTTAACATCATGTATTTAATATGTTTGTAGATATTTTTATTTATTTTTAACATACTTTACAGAAAAATAGAGTCCTTTGTATAATTATAATGTCGACTGTGAGTATTACATATTATTTTATGGTCACAATATATTAATGAAGGATTAATTGCTCTACGACGGATACATTACATTTGTTATTTCATTTGAAATAAATGCATGCGTGTTACATCGATAGTCAAATGATGCACAAAAATAATCTCTTTGCATAAAAGGAACTAAAACAAAAAAAAATACACTACTTGTCAAATTCACTCATCCAAATCATTCTCATAAAAAAAAAGTTAATATTTGATCATAATCAAAAATTATTACAATTATATATCTTTGGAAAATTTATACAACAAATTAAAACAAAACAAACATTTTACTCGAAGGACACGTATCCTAAATTCTGTAAAAATTTTTAATTTTGCTAGGGATAGAAAAATAGATTTAATAAAAAAATATACATTATCGCATTCAGAGCTGGATCCTGAAATGGAAAATTCGCTCGGCATTCTCAATTATCCACATATAAGTACTTATGTGCACGCACGTGTGACTCACCTATTGCGAGGCTTGCTTTCCTTCCTTTGATATCGCTACTTCAAAGAGAGAAAAACAAGAGGGAATTATATAGAGCGGCGTCTCATACTACATTGCTGTAGTCGTTAATGAAGACTCTATGGGACATGCGTGATGTATTTATGAGTTTGACTCGTATACCTAGATTGTCGTCTTTATTTTTAATAATTTTAACAAATTTACGATCAGTTTGAATTTTATTAAAATGATTAATATTTTTAATCCGCGGAGTAGTAAGTACTCGGTTACTCTAATATTTAAGGCTCCTAAATGAATAAAATACCAATAAATTCAAGTTTCCACAATAATTACTCGCAAAACCCAACGCAACAATCCAGCCCACAAACTTTCTCACCTCCCAAAACGCACACGACCAATCATTCCAATAATCAATCCTAAAAATCGAGCGAATTCCCGGGATCCCCGTTTATATATACAGTTCATCGAATAGTCAGAGCCCGCGATTTGCTCTCCGTATACACTTTAATGCATATACATCAGCAAACATTGCCAAGTTCCGAGCTCTCCGTGGGCCGAGAAGCACCATTTCATCATCGGTCCCAGTAAAGCTGGTTGCCAGAATACGTCCAGGGCGAGTTGTCGCAGACGGTGCCGGCTATGGCGTCGCGCACTGGTACCGTCAGTATCCGGAAGTTGACGTCCGTGTAGTTAAGGCTGGCCACCAGGAAGACGGGCATGCGGTCCGTCATTATCCAGAGCAAGCCGCGGTTCACCTATGTTTGAAAGAAAGAAATTTTTTTCCAAATAATTTATTTATTTTCTTTAAGGGGTGAGGCTATTGTAGGCAGCGATTGTTTTAAGGGGAAAGCCGACTTATTAGCCGATCGTGTCTCGTTATTCCATTCTCGTTGCTGTATATACATGGCGCTCCGTGGATTATTGAGTCGTTACGTCGAGAGTTACGGAATAGCGAGCTTTTCTATCTGTCTACCGCGCCGGGACGTATTATTGATTCGACGATTTTTTCTCGCATTGCTTTATTTGCGGACGCGAATGGAGAATTCCGGACACTAGTGTTGGGTAATGATTCATGGCTAATGAGTCCCTGGACAATTGAGATCGGCGGAAAGGATGTCTGGTATTGCTATGGGCGGAGGAGATGCGGAATTAGCGACGAGAAAGAGAGAGAGGGAGGATTTATTGAGGTTATGAGTTCTCTCGTTTGGGATCGGTAATGTATCGTGGGAGTCGTGATAGAGAAGTTGTTGGGTTTGGTGGAGATTTAATTTTTATAGATGGGGAAGTGGTGGTAATGATGAGGGTGTGTACAATTTTTTGTCATTGCATACTAGTGTGAATTATAAAATTATACTGCAGAGACATTCACCCTTATAATAATCACTTAAACCTCTCAAAAAAATCCATAATCACATTACACACACCCAGCCAATCCCAACAATTATCAACATCAAACACAAATATTTCATCACCCAGGCCTCAACCCACACCCACATTTCCCATCGCAAGCGCTAATTCCCCTCCTCTAAAATTACCTCCCTCCGCTAAATTGAAATTCGCTCTCAAATTACGCGAGGGCGGCGACTATACATACACATCTAATAACCAGAGCGCGCGGATGCAGGCACGTACCTTGACGTCGGCTGGGAAAATCATGGCCTCGTCGTGGCGGGCGACTACCGCCTGGTTCGCTGGGGCGTAGGGTAACAGAGAGTTCCAGCAACCCACCGCGTTCTGGTCGATCAGGTTGAAGAATTGCAGTCCATTGTCGTCCATGATTTCGGCGGTGGAGTGGCCTAGAGGTCCTCGTTCTGGTAGGACCTGTGGGTGAGTGTTTTGATGTTAGGTGGGGAAGGGTTTGATTTTTTTGTTTTTCTTTTATGATGGTTTTATAACGATTGTGAGCGTGAGGGGATTGAAATGAATAATTACGTGATATACTTGTGATTTCAGTTTTACTGTGGCAATAAATAAGTCGGTTATAGAAAGCTAAAAGATCGTAATGTACAGCCTTTCTCTATGCTTGACTAGTGCAGTTATGTGCAGGAATAATTCATACCTCCAGCCGTTACTCTTTGGCTTTATTATCCGTATTGGCTTTATTATAGCTTTCTACACTCGAGGAGTGAAAAAAATTTCGTCAAAACAAATAAAAGTAATGTAGTCTGCTGGCACGTGATATATTATTTATAGAATAAAATGAACTGATAAAAAAATGTTTCCATTGTTATCAAAGTCCTAATAAAATCTAACGTTAAGTGTGATAAAAGAATATTCGTTATGCAACTACCAGCAAAATCAACAAAATATAAATCACAAAATGAAACCTCTCATGAAAAGGTTTCTCAAGCTCAATAAATATACTCGGAAACCTATACTCATTTTATTCAAAAAACAGACCTGATGTTAAAAAACTCTAACTTTTCCATTAAAACACAAAAAAAACTCCATTATCCCCTCTCACCTGGAAATCATGCCAGCTGTTATCAGCCAGCTTCTCGTCCCTCAATATCCTCGTAGAAACAGCAAACTCCCGATTACTACTGAGCGGATGGAAGAACAGAGTCCTGAATCCATCCAGCGCGATAGGCGAGAGACTCATGCCAAAAATGCCTTCTTCACCCCACTGGAAATTGAGACCACCGATGTTGTAATCGCCGGCCAGAGGATCAGGCATGAAGTAGCTGTGGTACACACGCCAGGACTTGTTTAATTGCCAAGAGTAGACGATTAGGCCGTAGCCGAGCTCGTCCGACATGTAGGCGAAGGCGTCGTCGCAGCCGCCTTTGCCTAGATCCACAGCTATGTTGGCGATGAAGGTGTTCTGTGGAGGGTTAAGTTTTGAGTATTGGAATAATATTGTGGCAATGTTGTGTTGTTTTTAATACGTTGTTTATAAATTTAAATAATTCAATTTAATAAAAGCGTTAAACTTTTTGTCCATTTGTACTTATATTATACACGAAAATTCCAAAAATTCTCGGACGATTTCAAAAACGTCCTACATATCAACCCCGAATCGAAAAAAAGGACATGTCGCATTATGCTCACCTGGTTGACGTCCTCGGGCCTGAGCCTGTACTGCCTCAGCAGCTTATCGGTCGTCAGGTCGAACACATTAAGGGTATAGGGACAGGCCTGGACCGTAGTGTTACCTATACCCACAGTGCCGACATCGAGGACCCAAAGCCGGTCGCAGACGTCCGCGTGGATTCTGTAAGAGCGTCGAGTGAGCGTGAAAAATTTCGAGGACAGCGGAAAAGTCAAGAAGGCGCGCTTCGGAATTTCCATTGTGCGCAAATCGGATTAGGGTATCGGGCGATCGTAACAATGGGATTGGGTCGGCCGGTTTTTTTGGGTTTTTGGAGGGTTATGGGAAAATTGGGTGGATTTTTGGAATAGTTTTGCGCTAGTGTTTTAATTTTGCAGGTGGAAATATTTAAATTGATTCTAGATCAGTACCTGTACACAGTGGTAAGACCACTTCCGCAAGCACCAGCCACATTTTGGGCCCAGTTAGGATACGGAGTCAGCTTCGGAGATCCGCCGCGAATCGCGTCAAGCGGAATGTAGTTCAACGTAGCGGGTATTCCTGAAACGAAAAGAAAAACATACGTTTCCCTCATTCACTCCAACGAGAATCTTACAAAATAAACGTCACATAATTGATTGTGTCACATAATTCGTTTTTCCGCTCATTATGCAGCGCGCGCGGATTATGCGTCTATGTGTCCTGCATTATTTATTTCACCGATAATGAACACATAACAACTTGTTCTGGAGATCAGTTATTTTTGTTTTGGCTAGCGGTGCCGAGTACACGGCGCATTACATAAATAAATTAAAAAATGGCGTTAGCTTTGAAATATCGCTCGTTGGGTAACGCGTATAAATCTGCACTCGAAATTTATCAATTCGATATTTCGCAAGTTTGTGTCGGGGAACTGTTGCTTGGTCGATTTGCAGTGAAAGATTGCTGGGTTTGGGTGCGATTGATATCTAGGGGTGATCGATGGTAATCAGACATTATTTTTACTATTGTTATTTACATTGTCATTAACATTGGTAATTACTTATTCCCATTTGGGATTAGGTAAAACGACTTATTGTATTGTCAAGTCGGTCAATATCAGATCTCAATCATAATAACAACATAATAATATACCAAATCAATGCTTTAAAATCACATGGAGATAACCGTCATAAAAATCACTGTTACTCAAAATACATTAAAAATAAAATCCTGCAGCCTTGATATACTCAACCTCACTCCTCTATCCTTCCCTAACCCCAAACCCAAACAATAAAAAAAAACAGAATCTCCATCTCAATACCCCCAAAAAAGAATCTCTCTTCACCCACGCGCCTTAGAAATCACCCGTTCACTTCACGGCCATCACCCCGCTCTCAAAGTCACTCGATATCGCGTTTCATCCTCGCCATACTCTCTCTCTAACCTCCGAAGCAAAAAGCCCGCGTCTTCTCGCCACCTGAAGAAATCTAAATACGCACAAAAGCAGGCTTGTAGCTTCGTCTTCAGGCTCCCTTCTATTATACCACCTTAGCGAAGTTCGTGCACGCGTCTATAGCTACCGGGGATATAACCAGGGCCTCGTCATTAAGCGCGTACACGCGCTCCTTCGAGAGGGAGGGAGAGAAAAAAAAACGTCGTGGAGCAATGAAAAGGAGGTACAATGGCGAGGCTTGAATGAGGCTATTCAGCTGCAAAGCGAATTAAGATTGGCACACGCGCGCGAGAGGTAGTGAAGAGAGATGAAATTAAAATTAAGGGGGAGGGTAGGAACGGTCGGGTGTGTGTATGGTATATAGGTAGATACAAGAGGGAAGAGAAGCTGAATGTAAGAGGGATGACGGGAGGAAGGAGAGGCTCATTGGAGAGGAAGGGAAAACAATGGCTGCGCGGGTATAATGCAAGTAGGTGAACCCGCGAGGGGATTTAATGGACGGAAGTTGGGTTCGATCGTTGTATTGTGAAAATGTTGGGTAGGACGCGAATTTGGCGGTGTCGATGGTTGATCGGAGAGGAGCTTGGAAAGCTCTACGAATTCGGCGCGCGAATTTTTAAAGAGTGAGAATATTGAAAAAGTTAATGCGCACGTCACTTTCTCGCTATCTCAAGATGCATCCCGCGATCGGCTTACTTTCATCGTTGAAAGTGAATCCGCTCTGATCCGATCTGTATCTTTAGCGATTGTCCATACGTATAAGGTTACTTCCGTACACATTATTACTCATTAATTTCAAAAACCGAAAAACTCCGTTCAAAACTCAAAAACCTCTCCCACCATCACAATATCCCGCGTTCGATTCCGCACAATTTCCACCCGAATAAAGCAGCGCAAGGGCGCCGCTCCTTAGCCAACAAAGGACCTCATAATTAAGGCCCTCGGCAAAAGTTGCGCAGAAATGAAAGAAATCGCGGAACAAGCGGGAGCGCCTGAACAATTATAGGAGGAGGAATTCTAACGAAAGTAAGAGGAACGCGCTCCATTCTCGAGATCTCCGGGGCCGCCAGCGCCCGGATTTCACTTTTGTCGCGAGGCGGAAACCGTCCAGACGATTATTCGAAAGCGAGAAACGAAGGAGAGAATGCGAGGGAGGAGAGGGAGAGATTGACATGTAGATGCTGGGGTATAATAGATGGAGGAGGCGGGTTTTTGCGTTTTGTTTAATATGTTGGGTTGTGGTTTGGGTGATGGAAAATAGGGGTTTTTTACGGTAATGTTAAAGAGCGGTGTTTTCTTTGCGGGTGGATATTTAAAAGTATGTAATATTGAAGTTGATTTTATTCAATGTTGGAGTTAGTCTTACAGACTAGATCCCCAGTTAAACGTAAAGTTTTGTTGTTTTTTATATAGATATAATTTTGATTGCTGTAAAGCAAATTCTTTTTGAGTTAATGAGCACCTATTTGATTAAATTACATAGAAAACTCAAAATTCATAAAATCAGAAATAAATATGAAAGTATACATAAAACTTTCACTCTTAAATTAGATCAAATTATTCAATAACTTTTATTCGTATGTACCGAAAGTAAAATTTTCGATTCCTACATTCATTGAAAAAATATTAATGCACGGTTATATTTATGTTAACATTTAATATTTCCATTAAATTTAATATATTTTTGCAATACATTTACTGCAATATGCATAAGTCTATTTGAATATAAACACACGTATCGAAAATTATTATGCTTTATGTTACATGCACACTAAATTTAATATCAAAACATTTATCGGTGTCCGAATAAATAAATGTTGACAATGATAAATGTTTATCTATAAAATGAGTAGTAGCCTACTCGCTTGTTATCTTAACAGAACAAAATGCCTATGGAAAATAGTTTAAATAAGAAACACACGCTTACAAGTAACACAAAATACAATGTTTAAATGTAATTGATTTTCTTAAATTAAAATTTGAGCCTTGATTAAGACATTAATTAAGACCAGTATAGATTTTGCTTAAAATAATACACGGCCAACCAGGCACAAAAAATCGAACGTTCGCGCGCCGCGGCAGGAAACGATAATAATTCCATTGAGATAGCAAATCACAAAGTACTAACAATAGCAAGCCTATATTTTCCCCGGCAACAGCTACCGCCTCGATCGACGGCCGATCAAGTTTTATAATTCGCACCAATCATTGTTCGATTTACGGTAGCAAAATTACTTTACCGCCGTATTATTCAGTTTTGAAAGCTAGTTACACCGCTATTGCAAACATTATACGATTACTACCCGCTGAGCACTACACAATCCCTTACTGATGCTTATAAATGATACACATTAATCATCCCCTTTGTTTGTTTGTTTTTTTAATTTAATGATTATTCAATGATGAGGTTATATAGTAGGACAGACAAGAAGGAAGTGCGCGCCCTCGAATTATGAACCGACGCAGTGGGACAGCAGAGGTGTTATTTTTACTCCCAAAAGTTGAGACTCACGCTGCATCAATTTGAGAAATCCCTCGTTTAAAACGTCTAACCATATCGGCAGTTCCGATCGCTGCATTAATTGCTTCTCTAAAACGAGAGTATACTGCCCAAAAGCGAAAATACAAACGAAACAGCCACACTTTTACCATACGCACTAAACCATAAAAGACCCCAATACGTATCCCATTTACACCGCCGAATACACAGTTTCTCGCCAGCGCAACAAAGAATCCTGTTTGCCAACCCCCTCGACTCCGGAAAACTCGAGACCCGAAAATTCCATGACGCAATTAAGCGCCGCGATTTTCCACACTTCCCTGGGCCCTTTGACGTACACAGTCGCTATTCCGTAACAATCCCTAATGTCCGACGGCCGCGTGTAAAATTAGACGTAAAACTCGTTCACGCCCACGCGAAAACGTCGCCCGCGCGCGGCAAACTGGACGATCGACAAAGAGGCGCGGGCCGACTTTGTGGTAGGCGTTGGGCGGATCAAAAGCGGAACGCGAGCGAGCTTCCGGTTGAGCCCCGTTCCGGCCTGACAAAAGCCACTGGCTTGGCATTGTGAGGCGCGGGCCGAG
>JAPYZA010003677.1:0-14585 GCA_030522685.1 Eupelmus azureus | reverse complement strand
ATTTATTAATAGTCTTGAGAAGGGGAGTTGAAAATCTCCCGAAACGTCGACTAAATAAATTGCTAGTAACATCATTCGTTCGTCAAAGATCAATTTTCCACCCCAATTTTTAGACTATTTAAATTATTAGAAAACTTGTTGTAAATGTCTATATTTAAGTGTAATACACTAAAGTTCAAAACTATCAGAAAGTTTTATTTAAAAATGTATTTATTTATAAATAATTAAATAAAGAAATTTCTTGCTACACTATCAAACAAACAAATATTTGAATAAATATGAAATTATTATTTTATATAAAAAAGAGATTTTTGATTAACAGACTCATTTGCTTCAAGCATTTTTTAAAATAATAATTTTGTTATATCGAAAATACCTTGATAAAACGTACCTCTCAAACCAGAACCACCTTGATAGCAGCGATGAACGTGAAAGTCGACGATCTGTAGAGTCTCGCTTCTCTCGAAAGCAGAGCTGCTGTCGTTCATGCAACTTTGCAAAAAGTTACTTTGAAAGGGCGTCTGAGTGATCAACATGAGCCTTTTTCAGAGAAAATAGGTTGAGAATTTATAGATCAGCGTTGGTTGAAAAGCTTTGCAAAACTTACAATTAAAATTTATGCCTGTGAATAAATAAGTCTGAGTGTGAGAAGAGAAGGGGTCGTTGACTTATGAAGAGTTGATCAAACTTATTTTGTTTATTATTAAAAATAAAATTTGACAATATATAGACTATTATGTAGACTAGTTATTTATTACTTTTACTCGTTATTTCGTATTTTCATAATTTTTTTCACACAATTATAATCACTATTTAGCATAATTTACAAAATGAATGGTTTCAATATTTTCTATTTTAAATGAAATATCTTTTTTCGCAAGATAAATATCCATTTATCTATAAAAAATAATCCAACATAAATATGAGCCGCGCCAGTCGGTATTCAGTTCACTTGATGTGTGAAACTAATCGTAGTTTCACATTACAATTTAAATCACCCATAATATAAAAAAACATTGTTATTATAATGATCAGTCAATCGCAGTAAAAAAATAAAATATTGTTCAGCACTAAAAAATATTTTTAATGATATAAGATTAAATTTTGTTAAATCTTATGTAAATACCACCTATTGGTGACAAAATCACGTTTCTTGGATCATTTTCTCTTCGTATACATTCTTCACCGGTAAGTTCTAATTTAAAATTTTTTACTATAATTATAATAGCAATTTTAGAAGCTATTTCGCCAAACCGTGCTCCTGAAAACAATAATTATTACTGTTGCATGGAAAAATAAAAATTTGTAATTCATTAATACCATTGATTTACCTATGCACTGACGTTGGCCTTCGCCAAATGGCAAATAAGCCATTGATGGATGTTCAATGTCCTTTCTGTTAGGATCAAATCTTTCAGGTTGAAATTCATCCGGGTTTGGAAAAAATTTACTATCCCGATGAATTGCATAGTTAGATATTATAACTTGAATATTCTCTGGGATTGTAATATTTTTATTGGAAAATTTGTATGTGCTATTACATTTGCGAATTAAATTCCTTAAAGGGTATTTCCGATTTGTTTCTAAAATAAATATAAATTTTAATGCACTTAAAGTAATAACTTACGCTTTTGGTCTGTTTTAAAAATACCAACATAATATTAATCTACACTTATAAATATTCCTTTCAAAATTCTTAAATTATCGTTAAGTAATGGCAGTATACTATTTGTAGAAGGAATGGATAGATTTCATTTTCAACAAGAATATATTTATTAAAAGAAATTATTTAAAGTTGAATGAAAATAATTATTTCTATTAAAAATGACATAATTTATAAAATTAATCAATTCTTTCAGAGTTTTTGTTTATTACAACATTCATTATAAAAAATGAAAATTTTAAGTAATTTCTAAATGATATAAGATTTCGATAATTCGATTTTTTTTTAATTTTTTTAAGATTATGTGTTCTGTTATCACATTTCTAAATAACAAGACATTTCTAAATAATGAAAGGTGGATAGGCATCCGGCAATGTACATTCCATCTTCTGCCTCAGCGGAGAAAAATTATATTCATTTGTTTTTGCTACGATATTATATTAACACTGTTTTAATTATGCTCGAACAGGGCGACTATTTTAACTACTTTTTTACAGACATACTAAGCCGCCTATGTCTATATAAAAGGCCCAGACCTCCAAGTCATGGATTTTCATTGAATTGCTCAGAACTTTTCCTTTTTGAAGTCTGTATAGTTTCAGATCCTAATGCTCTGTACACGGAGAGAATTTTTCCATAAAAATTATCGTTACGCACAACAATTTTTACCGTAATTTCCACAATTTTTTAGGTTGTTGCAAGCCGTCCCAGGTTTCCCGTGATATTCCCTGTAATTTTTATGGAAAAATTCTCTCAGTGTAGTTCTGATAGTATAACTATTTTGCAAAATGTCCGGAGTCAATATCACTTCTTATAAAAAATATGTAGTAAGAAACAAAGAAAAATTTAAAATTTTTTATAGTAATATAAAATTTTTTGTAACCCATATTACATGCGATCAATAAGTAGACCTTTTTTACTTTAAAAAATTATAAAAAATCAAATGTTTGTCTTTTTTACTACACACATACTTATTTTAGGTAAGGATTTCATAATGCAAATCAATCAAAGATAAAAAATTAGCGCGACGTTTGGACGGCAATTCGTTAACCTCACCCTATAACTTTCTTTATTATTTTTATTAAAGTAAAACAATATTGTATGTCATTTTATATGCATGAAAAGGTAATAAATATATTGTACAATGATATGAACTCCAGTCATTTTGCAAAATAGTATGCAGTTATATTTATAGAACTGCAGATTATATTATATAATTGCACATATTTTAATATGGCATAAAAAAGAAAAGTTCTGTACACGTAACAAGAAAATTTTATTGGATAAGAACTCAAATTAAATATTTTTAATCTTGTAGTATAAGAATATTAAAGAATAAATTTTAAATATGTATGTAAAATACATTTAAATATTTACCTTTAAAAATCCAATCTAAATAATTCATGTTTTTTATTCCATCGAAAGTTAAATTTGCATTATCTAAATTAATTCCCTTTATTTGTTCGCGCAACTTTTTTTGAATTGCCTGATTTTTGGCAAGCTCGTAAAAAGCATTGCTCAAAATCATTGCTATTGAGTCTACACCGGCAGTTAAAAAAACATAAGCCTGAGCTCCTAAAAATGTATCTGATGTTTCTGCAAAATTATAAATAATTTATTTTTGTATTCGAAGAAAAAAATTTTTTTAAGGATATAATGAAAAACTTTTTAGTTTTTAAAGTTTGATAAAAGTGCTTATTATATTATTGCTTACCTTGTTTATTGATGATCTGAGGATTATCCAATATAGTTTTTAAAATTCCTATATAGTCATTTTTATCAATCTTATGTATTTTTCTATAATTAATTACATTTTTAATAAAATTTACATAAAACTCCGTCTTTTCTTTGTTATTGTAATGAAAAAATGTGTAAAGTGTCGGACAATAAACTCTCGAATATCGTCTAATAAAATTATAAAGCTTGTTTTTTTGTCTTTTGCTATTAATTTTTACAACTTCATTTATATCCACTGTTGAACTAAATCCGCAATCTCTTACTATTTCAATTGCATATTTTCTTGTGAGCGCAATCGATTCCAATAAATTATTGGAATTATCTACTTTATCTTCAATACACTTTTTCAATTTTTCGGCAATTTTGACCATGGTATCAAACATATCCTTGATTTTCGATGGCGTAAAAGCGAGTAACAGATTTTTTCTAAGCGGATGCCAGCAGGTATTATCTGACAAATTGTATAGATGATTTGCCATGGGTTCGATCCTGTCGTCAATGCAGATTCCACGATCCGAAAAAACTGATCCATCCTTGGTCAAAACATCTTGAATTAATTCGAGATCCCGCAGGAGTAAGACCGGCTTATTTTGGATAAAGTATCCGACCATTGGCTCGTCTTTAAAATTGTCGTAGATTTTTTTGGCCAATTCTACTGGGTGATCTTTGCCGCGAAGGCAGCTCCAGTAGTTGCCGATAAACGGAATGGGTTTCGGACCCTTGACATTCCTTTTACTCCAAAAGACGAAATTCAAGTAATAATTTACCATTTCTTTAATTACTAAACAAATCAAAATAATGGAAACGTCAAGGATCATTTTATATATGATCTCAGAATTCAAAATAAAATTACAATTTTCGTAACACAAATCGTACTGCATATCTGACGTAACTTTAACACACATTAATTCACTATAACACTATTACATCCGCACACTTTTGTTTTTAATTAAAATTACACCACTACTTTCTGTTAAGCTTCTCAACGTTTGCGGTGCTTAAACTTCAATCACAAATAATATAGCAATCAGCTACCAAGACTTAGCTTAGTCAAAGCCTTCACCTGAGCGAAAATTTACCTAATCTACTAATTAGTCTCGTAGGAATAACGAGGAAAGCTTATCTTTACAGATACCGATAAGAGCGAGAAAGAATCGAATGCAAGCGGCGCACTCACATTTATAACCTTTTGGCGGGGGAAGCACGATTTGCACTGGATCTTTTGCGGTATAATTATTATATATGACATTCAAACATACGTGGTGGTTTCTTCCCCTTCCCTTACTCTCTATCGCAAGCACGATTCTATTCATGCTTACTCTGAAGCGAGTGAATCACTCTTTTTGCCACTTCTACGAACGATTGGACTTATCAATATTTCGTCGCGAAAGGAGAGTCTAACTATTCAGTTATTTTTTTGGCTTTCCAAGGAAACTACCCAAGTCCATTTTCCGTTTTCGAAAAATTGACGTTTCAATGTTTGAAGGTGATGTGAATAATTGAAATCTAATACTCAGCTAATTCATTGCAGCATTAAGTACAAATATGATTGTTGCTATAAATACGCTTTTTTGCAAACTAGTAAAATGTTATAAGTCGACTTATATCCATTAATATTAATATAAATCCACTCTTGCAATTTCATTTCATATAAATAATAAGAAAACTATTTGAACACAAAGGAAATCATCAAATATTAATTGTTTATTAAATAATCTTCATACTCTATTTTAATGGGAATGTTGCATGAAAAATTTTATTAGATCTGTCAGATAAAATATCGAAAAACAATCGATACGTAATTTATTTTCAATTTAACACTTATTAAAAAAGATGCAGAAAGTGAAATTTTACTAAACCCGTGACAACAGAAAGACAAATCTAGACAAATATTACTTATGGAATTTGATTTTATTTTTCATGCAACATCCCAATTTAATTAAGATTTATGGAGTAATTAAGATTTTTTTGATAATCATGCAATACTCTGAAGGTCTAGCATTTGGACCACCTAAAAGTATTTTCTGAAGAAGTGCATTTTCAAAGTAAATAAATCGATTTAAAAAAAAATAACAAATAGAGGTTGAAAAAGATTACTCTTTGATAGTACGAACGAAATCAGGAACAAAAATTTTCTTTTATATTTATTGTAAAATCTCTCTTGCTGTTTTATTGCAATTTTCAGTAAACATTGAACCTAGTTGTATCTTATAGTTATAAAATTGATACAGTATTGAAATCAAATATATACTGTGTATACTTTAATTCTCATTTTTCTTTAGTGCAAAGTGCTTCTAAATGATATTCTGCGGTATATGATTCTCTAAGCTCTTCTATAAATGTTTTAAATAAAATAGAATTACATACTAGTTAATTTTGATTTCCCTTTATCTTTCTTCCATATCGTTATATCATTATATCTATCAATTGATTTTTAAGATGAGCGATAAAAAAAAGCTTTCTCCAAGTATTTTTTATTATAAACTTTTTTATGAAATTCAGATTTTACTGCATTTGCTGATCGATAAAATTTAAACTCACTGTCATTTAAGTACGTACACTGCTGGATAATAATAGTATTCTACAATTTCTGCTTCTTTAAATGATTTGAGAAAGTGATATTTGATAGCAAAATGATCACATTTTGCTGTATTTGTTAATAAATTAAAAAAAGTAATAGAATGTGACCTCGTGATGCTCAGAAAATTTTGTATTATCTGCATATTATATCACCAACTACATAAGTAGAATTCTAAAATTTCTACTTATTTAAAAATTGTTGGAAAAATAAAAATAGTTGTGGATGCAAAGATTTAAGTATACTTATAAAAAGGAAAGCAGTACTCACTACATAAAATATTAAAAATTAAAGAAAAATAAGATTTTAATAATAAAGAATGATAGGGTATTACTTCTTGAACAGAATATCAATTAGGTTAGGCCTAGTTATCCAAATTTTGTTAGACTATTTGTTTTAAACGATATATTATTATGAGTTATAATGATGATAATCCGATTGTATTAAAGAACCTTTTTTAGCTGTCTATTTTAAAGTACAATAGCTGCATTTTTTTAAAATTATTTTTATTTCTCTGAAATTATTATTTACTATTACAAACTTTATTTAAGATATTTTTTTACATTTATTATCCACTTGGTTGTTTTATCCAGAATCCCCAAGGCGCGTAGGTCTCTCCATTTTCTTCTTTCAATTCACCCCGGAATACTTTGATTTTCACACGAGGAACATCTAAAAATATCATTTAATTTTAAAGCAAATTTTTTATCAAATGTAATTGAAAGATCGGAAGTAAGAAGGGGTTTAGCTCAAAAACTCGGAAAAGTATTGTCTGAAGCAGTGATTTTTTAAAGTACATAAATCGATTTTAAAAAAATAGTAACAATAGGTAGAAATAAAACAAGGAAATCTATTCCTAAAAAAATGTTTTTGATCAGACATCCTTTTAATAATAAGAATTAAAAATCAGAGAAACATAGATACTTTAAATCTCTAGCGCTGCCGACAGTCAGTTACAGATATTGAAAATCAATTTTTACCAACAAATACATAATTTAAAGAAGTATCGAGGAAAGATGAAACTACGAAAAACTTTCAACGTGGAATTTATTCCTTTAAATCTAAAGAAATTTTCTACAAAGTTTCAGTTTAATTCAATTAAAAATTGCTGAGACAGAGCGATATTAGTAAACAAGCGGCCTATGTTGTCATAGGCTTACAATAGTCTGCAACATCGATAATGCTACTCGGTTGTTTACTAATACTGCTCTATCTCAGCTTTTTTTAATTGAACTTAACTGAAACTTTGTACAAAAGTTTGATAAATATAAAGAAGCAAATGCTTTGTTAAAGATTTTTTGTATATATGTTAATAATAGTTAATTTGCGATATTTTTTATCAGTCTTCAAGTAGCGCTAGATAATTTTACGTGTCTCTGCAAAATTTCAAAATTTCAAAAAGATTTGAATAATATTTGGATAAGTTTGAGCAATTAATGTTTCTGAAATTTATTAAAAACATAAGCAAATATTTATTTTAATTTTGAATTTTTATTATTAAAAGAATGTTGTATAGAAAAAAACTTTTTTGATTACGATTTGGTTCTCTACCCATCAGTATGTTTCAGAAATAAATTTATTTATTTGAAAATTTACTCCTTTGGACAACACTTTCCCTCATTTTAGAGCGCTAAGCCTCTTCTTCCATCCGACCCGTCAAATTATTAAAGCGCAAACAAAACGGTATATTACCATCTTCAAAATTACTCTCTTCCGAAGATGTCTTTTCTAAAGATTCTCGTTCAGCTCTGGCGGCACTGAAAAATTCAATCAATACACAACAACTCACATAAATTACAAACAAACTCTTCATCGTCACTCGGTGAAATGGACTTGCTGGCGGTGCTTATTCGGCTTTTATTCCATGAAAGCTGTATATAGAGCATGACCGCAGTTTCTTTTGGTAACCAGCCGTGGTTTGGGTAATCAGTCACGTCTGGCTATGGGAAACGATTTTTCAAGCTTATTGCAATAATAGATCGTACAGCTGCGTCGTTATATAAAGAACGTCAAATCAGCGTAATTATAAAATAAGAAGGAAATTTTCAGTTCGATCGGGATTCAGTAGGTAAAAAATAAATACAGAGGTTCTAAAATTCCGTTATTATATATTTTCTCAATCTCATAATATGGAAGCCCCGTTACAGTGCGCCTGATAAACAACGCCTATTACAATGATATTCAACTGTAACATTAAGATCGCATAACCCTTCAAATGTTTCATTAAATTCTTGTTCATTCATTAATAATAATTAATATAATTAACATCACTATTGTCTTTGATTTTTCAATGAGGAATAATTAATCATTATATCTAATAACAGACGACAGGAATTTTAGTGAAGATGTCCCCTCATATTAATACATTTTTCAGTTCTCGGCCGTTCGTCATTGATTCTGGTTTCATTAAATGCTTCGTTTTCTTTTTTCTTCCTTTTTTTTTCTTGATCGATTGCGCGATCAATCAATGAAACTAGTCAATTCGTTAAATAAACAGATAAGTTCATCTGCCAACTCAGAAGATGCATACATTTTTGCTCGTTCTCCGAAGTTACACAACTACATTCGCGTAAAAAATGCGAATTTCGCCCGAACGTCAAATTTCCTAAAACAATTCGTCCCGCTACATAATTCTGAAAGGTCCGATTTTTTTCTCCCTCTCCAATATCGCGCGTCTTTGTTTCTTTATTGTGTTTAGGTATATATACTCGCCTGACTTGCGAGTATATACACAGCGAAAGCGTGCGAGAAAGTGACTTAAGGAGGCGCAAAAAGTGCGTTCCGCGCTTTTTTTCTCTTTCCCTCCGTAGGTAAACGCGCGCGTGAACGGCGCGAGAATTCCAGAGTGTGTTTTTCAAACGTTACTTTTTTTTTCGCTCGTTTTTTATCTTTTATCTTCAAAGCAGTAATATACTCGAAAACAACACGTATATTATATATATTTATAGCTCGTGGCAGCCTGCCGCACGTACATCTATATTTGTTTCTTTCACTCCTCTCGCGCTCTCAATTGTATTTTCAGGTATTACTTACACTTACGTATTGTTTTGTGTCTTTTTTTTTGTTCATATAATTTGTTATGTGTGTGTACTTTTTTTTAACGCATATATTTATATATATTTATGTATATTTATATATAATTACACTTTTCTGTTCATATATATAATATATATACGACAACTTGAAAATCTTCGCCGCTGATCGCACTACAACTACGTATATATAAGTTTTAAATTTTTAACGATAAGCATAACTTCACACTGAAGTCACTGTAGTCGCATCCGTAAGATAACGATAATTAAAACAGAGAGTTCTTTATAATCTTGTAAACGATCAACTGTCTCTATATAAGTACGAAGTTTTCAAACAAAAACATTTAATACTGAAACAAGAATCAGCGCATTTAGTGCAGCGGCGAATTTTCAATCGTTATATAATTATATATTTATATATTTATTGTTGATCAATTAGTTGGTGGCTCCATCGTCTTAACTTTACACATGTGCAAGCACGTGTCAATAGACTGGAAGACATTGGATACGTAATCTTTGTTTTTTTTTATAATCATTTTCTAGCCATCACATCACACGTATAGTTTACTCGTCTTAACTAATAATTGGAAGACCATTTCTTTGTATAAGTATGTATATATATACGCCTGGTGCTTGTAAAATGCATCCAGTGAATTTGTATATAATAGATCGGCGCGTCGTCGAAGACTTTTAGTTAACATCAATAAAAGTCAATCATGTATTTATACAAGTGAATATTGCTCTACATTTTGTTTAAACGCGCAAGCCGTTTCGTTTTATACGACCGATTTCTGCTTCTAAAATATTTCTTTCAAGAAAATTCAAGTAACATTTCATTTACGATCAATTATTATTATCATTGTTAATTTTAATGAAGTTAATTAAAAGTAAACGACGGAATTTCTCTAAAACCTCACGCTCGTCATTCTCATGTCATTCTTAATAAAGTGCGTGCGTTTTTAACATGTGCTTAATATACCAATGCAGCGTGCCGTCGAAAAAAAGTGCAAGAAATTTACAGCCCATCGTTAATCGAGCGTCGACATGTGTCTCGCAAAATAAACATTATTATCGATAACAATGCGCACCCGGAAGTGAGATAGTATTTCATTATTATACATACATATCGGATGCTAAGTGAAATAAAAGTAGATGCCTGGGCTGCGTAAGTATTGCAATTGATATCGAAGCTGCATTTGTCGGTTATTTAACTTTTTTGTTATCAGCGATCAACGCTCGGGTTATGAGTGAGCACGTAAGGGCTACAGGATTCTTAATATATTTATAAAATGTTGAACCTACAGTTCGCGTACAACAGTAACTTCTATAGTTTTTCGATTGCGAGATTCACGTCATTAAGTGGGTAATGAAAACAATTTTATTTTAAGTAAAATTAAGAAGTAATTGTTAGATTGAAAATTTCAAAGTTAAAATGTAATTAAAAAAGTTTTTATAAAGATATAACGGTATAAATTTTTATTTACTAAATTTTTGGACAATGTTTTTTAGTTTATTATTAAAAAAAACTTCAGATAATTATTCAAAACTAACTAAAATTTCAAAAATTATTTTTAAAATTTGCTTATTGTAGAATAAACTTTAATTATCTGGATATCAAGATAGATTATCAGAAGTTAAGTAAAAAAACAAAAACTCAAACATGACATGACTCCACAGTTATTTCTAACATCCGTTCTGGGGGAAGATTGCAAAAACACTAAACGCGCACTCTCCGATAACTAACATATAATGCGATTTTCGCAGTCTCTCTCAGCTTATTGTCTGATACAGTTTCATCATCTACTTGCTACAGATACATCTGTATCCCCTCTCTCGATTATAATATCGCCTCCTAAATATACCCATACGTCTGCCCATTCGCTCGTTCATTTCTTTATCTTTCTTTTGTATACATATATAACCATCTTAATATATTTATATATATAATAATCATAATCTTGTTTTTTATGGAAGACATGAATTTTTTTTCAAGACTTGTAGTTACATTTTTTTTCATTTCTGCTTGATTCTCTATTGTCACGTTCGCCACGCGATTATCAGAAGGCTACGTTTCGATTAAATCCTACTGTATGGTATCGCGAGCGTTTTCTTTTTTTTTCTTGTTTCTTAAAATATAAGTACATAACTCACAGTTCGAAGAGATGGTTCTCCTCGTGGAAGACATAAGTTTATCATCATACATCGGCGCCGCAGGTTATACGCCGCAGCGAATTTTTTAAACGCGCTGCTCTCGCTCCATCGACTTTTCACCGCTCGGCCCGAATTTTTTTTCGTTCCGGCGTATATTTTGTCTTTTTGCTTTCTTGATTATCGTTAAAATTATCATTTATTTTTTAGTTTTTTATGGAAAAGCGTATTGTTAGACTTTAAAGTATTGTTCAATTATTCAATTATAATATACTATTGATATTTTCAGCGCGTAAAATTATTTAAATAAAAAAAAACTATAAAATCATTTGATCCGTACACACACAAAAGGCTCGAAATCCAACCTATAAATAGCTCCTATGGAAACAGTCGCCCATCGAAACTTCAACGTCCGAAGCAAAAAAAAGACGCGGACAAAGAAAAGGCGCACGTGACGTAAAAATCGTTCGTGCCGAGCCGGATCGATGCGAGTGAGAGCGCGCTCCTAAGGTACGGCGTCATTCGTTGAAGTTTTTTCTTTTTCAGGTCGCGCTGTCTCCTCATTATACACGCGGGCGCGATCTGCCTTTGGTTTTCACTTCCTTTTTTTACTCCCTCACCTCGCGCGCGACCAAAAAATGCTCAAGCATGAACGAATCGAAGCTGCCTGACAGCTATTATCTATATGCAAGGTGGGCACGTTTGCGCGCTGGTATATGTGTACCTACACTCTAAGAAGAGGAGAAAACAAGTCGATATGTATAAGCGCTCGCTCGATTGTTGGCGTCGCGTTGCGCGAGGTCTGCTCGGCGCGTTTGGGGCTCTGGTTTCCAAGCGGTGAAGTAAATTTTTTTTTCGGTTTGTTTGAATTGACGTGTATTTTACTTTAGTCTCGTTTGTAGTTGCGAAGGCTCTGGTTTTATGATTCTTGACTTTTAATCTGATTATAAGGAAGGGTATTTTTTGTTGACTTGGTGAAATGAAAATTTGATAATTTAAACGATCGTACTAGTTCTGAGTCGCTATGAATAATACAGAAGTATAACAGTTAATTAGAGTACCTAAACAAATGTTAATGGTACAGAGTGCAATACTTAACAGTGACTTACATCTAGTTTTCTTACGCATGTCAATAGACTGGAAGACGTCGATTTGTTTCACTTTAACATCACATCACGCGTACTTAATCTTTTTTTTTTCATCCAACAATTATTAATATTATACAATAAATAAGCGCACGTCAATAGACAACTGGAAGACGTTGGATTATTTTACTTTAACGTCGCGTCACGTGTAGCCTTTTTGTTCATTCAACAATTGTTAACGATATACAATAAATAAGCGTAAGTCAATAGACTGGAAGACGTCGGATTGTTTCAGCGATAACATTTTTGCATCCAACAATTATTAAACACTATATAGATTAAAATATTACATAATTCTTAGAAAGGATGAGATTTTTAAGATGTTGGAGGTCTTTAAAGCATGGTGGAATGTAGTGTACAAACTATGATCTCAATGAACAATTTTTTTGTTGTATTTACAGTTTTCGAAAATTCTTTTAATTTAAGAGTATTTTGGGAAACTGCTTAAGAATTGTAAAATAAGAACTTAGTCTATAAACTATCTTTCGTAGTGCTGTAAAAACGTCCGACATCTATTTGCGTTAATTCTCTTACACAGAATAGTCTCATTACAGTATGCTAAAAAAGAAACTACTGTACATAGGGAGAAATTTTTTTCGGATACCTATACTGTTTTACAAAGTGGTAACAGACTGTGAGAATTCAAAAAAATTACCAAATATCTTGGGAAATTTGATTAAATTTATAGTAAATTTTATTAGAAATATGGAAAGATTTACTAGAAATCTATTAAACTTTACTAGTAAATACAATAATTTTTTTGATTGTAACAATCTGTTACCGCTTTATGAAAATTTAGTAATTTTTATAAAATATTTTCTCCACGTAGGTCCTAAGGAAAACATATGTAAGTGCTGCAGCTGATAGAGAATTAGATTAAAAAAGAACTATTATTCAGAACATTTGTATTAAAAAAATATTATATAGAATATTAGTAATGATGAATAAAACTGATCATCATCGAAAATAAAACGATAACAAACCAAAATGTACATTATTATACAGAACATTATGAAAATAGATTAATGATTTTTCTAACCATACAAACGAGTTTTTATAGTTCAAAAATCATGTTTGTAGGAACATTTCACTACTTTTCATCTTCCATATAAGAAAAGTTTAACTTATTTATAAGGTTGCACTTACGTATGTCTTTCCATGGAACGGCAGTAAAGTTTTAATGAATTTCAAGTAACTGCTTAATCAAAGATCCCTACCCCAATTCTTAAAATACTGCAATAGCAAAAATCTCTTTTCACACCTTATTCACTGACTTCAATATATTCGACTAGGGACAAATAAATTCCTTAAATACCTAAATAGCGGCTCAGACTAGTTCATCACTTCACCGATCCGCCCAACAACCCCTTCCTCCCCAACAAAACCCCCTAATCCACCTCAAACCCACCAAACAACATTAAAACCCCATAAAAAAATCCTCTCTAAAATCATTCAACAAAACCAGAAAACCCCGGCAACACCAGTCCCTCAAAACTCCCGAGCAAACCACCCGCGCGACAAGCGCGCAGCGAGCCAGCAGCGCCGGCCTCAAACCTACGGCGAGCCTAAAACGGCAGGCCGATCTCGAAGGCCTTGATGAGCGCCTTGCCCGAGTCGTAAACGCCGATGATACCAAAAAGCACCCCGAGAAATATGACGAAGCAGTCGTAGGCCACTGCCTTGTTGTCCATGGTGTGCCTCTTGAGCTTGAGGTGGAAGTAGCAGGGCCAGATGAATGAGAGCATGGTGCCGGTGAACGAGCCGATGAAGCCCATGAGGATGCTGAAGTGCGGTATGAAGATGGCCATGAGGATGGTGAAGAGGATGACGCCGACGCGCCAGGCGAGGCCCCAGACCTTCAGCTCGCGGTCGAGGGTCCAGATCGTGGGGAAGGGGGTTTTGGGCCGGCCCCGGAAGAGGGCGCGCTCCAGGAGCTCGCAGGCCGCGTAGTAGGGCAGAGGGTAGGAGAGCACGGCCTTCACCACGAGGCAGAGGTTCACCAGGCCCTTGAAGCCCGTCGAGTGCAGGTTGTTCGTTATCACCTGCGGGGTTGGGGATTTGTAGAGTATAGGGTTTATTGAATTTTAGAAATTTTGGAATTTTAAGGTGGTGAAAATTTTTTATTGTTACCGACGATTATAGAGATTTTAATGTTAATAAGGTATTGTTTTGCTACATTGTATTTGTTTATATGTTATAAAAACGTAACATATCAATGAAACGTTTTATTAAAGATCAAAATTATAAGTAGATCTCTATAATTGACGGTGATAATGATAAAT
>JAPYZA010003675.1:0-17637 GCA_030522685.1 Eupelmus azureus | reverse complement strand
TGATTTGAACTTCTAACACTTCTAAACATGTTTCTAAAGCGATTTGACGAAACTCAAAATTTTACTATTACAAAGCTTCCTCTATGAGGAAGCAAAATGCTTTATCATCACGCATGTTTGTACTCAAAATCATTGATTTCACACACCGTGCATTATTGTGATAACTCGCTGCGATAACTAAACCTCACTCTTTAAACAATGTACTATTTTAATGTGACTAGAGAAATTAGCACGCTGCGCACGCCTCGTAATTGTTAACAGATTTTATACTTAACCTGTGCAAACTTCTTCTGTTTTTATTATCGATATATATGAAAGATTCGAGAATCGATATTAAACTCGAAATTCGGCTAGATATCACACGGGATTTTTATATAATTGAATGGACTAGTGAGATCGAGCGCGCTACGCGCGCCTCGTATAATTGTTGACAGATTAAATAAGTAATCTATGCAAACTTCTTCTGATTTTATTATCGATGTATATTAAAGATTCGAGAATCGATATTAAACTCGAAATTCGGCTAGATATCGTACGGGATTTTTATATAATGGAAAATAGACTGTAATGTACTCTTTTGATACTCCGTATGCTAAATCTTACTTTGTTCACGTTGTGTCAAAAAGTACGTTTCGATACATGAGCGAGAAAACGATTTAAAATTTCTCATAAAATCATATTTAAATTTTTATAATATATTGAGTAAAATGTAGAATAATTTATTATAATTAAATTACAATTTTAAGTTTAAAAGTAGACTTAATTATAAATAATAATTAAATACTATTGTTTCGAAAGTATCGTTATATTTTTGTTAAATAAATTTCAATACATCATTTATATTAATCGAAACCTTTACTAAAACAGATTCATCGAATTAACAGAATCCGCATATACTACTTTCTTTCTTTTATTAACTGGTTCAACTATAGCCATTTTAAGTATCGGCGTTGTTGTAGTAAGTTATAGTTATAAATATAAATTATATAGATCAACCATGACAAAAATTGTTAAAGTAATAAAATTTTATAATGACTCAATTATTGGGATTGGAAATATACCGATGCGCCCTCTTCAAGGTGGAATTAATTAAGCACGTACAGTATATCTATAGCTATCGCTAAGAGCCTTCTCGTATATCTATAGCTATCGCTAAGAGCCTTCTCTCAAGGCTTACAGATTTAACCACCAGGCGTAATTTACACGTGAATTTGGCGCTGGCTTCGGTGCTGGAGACAGATTTCCAAACCCAATAGTAGGGGTGAGCGATGCGTTAATACTCAAATGAGCATAACACATTGTAAACATGGTACTGTGTCGCATCTAACATATGAATTCGAGCGATTCTTCGGAACGATCAAGCTGCTTGAAGAAATCCAGCTACTCGAGAAATCAGACTATTCAACATAATCGAGCTACTCGAAACACTCAATTGCTACAATTTTGTGTTTCCTTTCGTACTTTAGACTAGATCTGTTCATATATTGCTTCTAGTATAGTTCGATTTTTCGAACCGCTCTATTATATCGAATAGCTCGATCCTCCTAAGTAAGATGAATTTTTCAAGGAACTTGATTTTTTCGTCTAACCCTACTCGAAGCGCTACTCGACTCGAGCTCATCGAGTCGAGTTTTAAATTGAGTAACTTGTTTAAACAATAATTTAGCAAAGTTAAATCGAAATCCGCAAACCGGAAATGGGGCATTCTCATTCTAAGCTAATAAGAGCTAACTTCACCAAAAGATTTTTAATTTCTATTTTGTGTCATTGTGAGCACATACTTTTTTACACATATTTCTTACAATAATATTAATAGTAAAACAATTTAATACCTTCGCTTGATCTATATTTACATCAACAGTTAATGGCACTAGCTGCGGATTCAGCTTTGGACACGTTTAGATTAGCCATGGTAGCACTTGGTATTGTTTTGCATTTTCTATTTATCACATGGCCAGGTCAGTTACTTAATAACCACAGTGATCAATTATTTTTATCTATGTTAGTAGTATTAAATTTTGATTTTATAAAAAAAGTATTTACAAAAAATATTTAATGTATATAAAACATATATTAATATGATCATTCATTGCCAGATACGAAAGTGAGTGGTATAATGTTCCGAAAAAATCAAAAAAGCTGATACAAATCATGATGACACGGTGCATTAAATCTTCTATTTTTACAGCTGGAGGATTATATACGATGAATTTTGAAAATTTTGGATGTGTATTTATCGACTTAAATTTTTTATCTTCATAATAATTTTATTATTTATTTTAATTTTAAGTAATTTCTATTTGTAGATAATAAAAACAACGATATCCTACATTGCAGCTGTCGCTTCATTTCTGTAATATATAAAAATTTATATTAATCCACTTTATGATTAAGCATATTCTAATGATTTATGTTATAAAAATTTAAATATTTGTTTTAATAACACAATTAAAATCATCAAATATTGTAGTTTAAAATTATTAATTAATCCCTATAATTTAATTTACTTTGTTTAAGTTTATTAAGCCGAAGGCTTGATTATACGTAAGTAAGTAAGAAGTATAGAGTATGTAATCAATGTTTTAAAAAAAATCTATTTGATAGATAAATTAAATATATATGTCAAATATATATTTCTTAAAACATTGGTCACATAGTCTATACTTATTGTCGAATATGTAATTCCCGAACTGTTTTCCCAAAGGGTCGGCAAATTTTTTTTAATAACGGTGACTTATGAGCAAAAATGTACATAAAATACTAAAATACTAAAATACTGAATATTATAGTTATATTTATTGTACAAAATTTTTTATTTCCATTTTATTTTTCATTTCTACAAAACTTACTAGGAGAGGCCCAAGCCTCCGGATCAAGAATTTTGCTAATAACTTTGGGATATGATTCTAAGCATCAAAATTTGGAGAAAACCGAAATTTTAGATTCTAAAGCTTTTAGAAACTCACGTTAATGATATATTGTATTGCATAAATGCATTTTTATTAACATCTAATTAGATTATCCATACATCTGTTTCATTGTATTTTTTGTTTATTTGTGCTGTATGTGTAAGTTTATTCTGTTTGTGTTATTTCGTTTCCTTTTTAATACAAAATTAAATTCTTTTTCTTCCAAAATTTACAAAAAATAAAAACATTCCTCTTTTTTCTTTCATTTAAATTCAATATTTGTAATAATAAAAATAACAAAAATAACATCTTTTTTCATATAATCTTTTATCAGTTTTTTTATTTGCTTACTTAAATAATTAAAAATTATATTCCATTTTTTTTATTTTCATATATTATTTTCACATTACTTTATTTGTTTTCTTCTTCCCTTTTCACTTTTTCTTCTTTTCCTATTTTTCTTTTTATTCTCCCTCTGTTTCCTCATCCGTTTCTACTAGATTTCCTTTTTTCACTCTATACCAACTTTTTGCTATTTTCATCTTTTTATTTTCGACGATTACTTTTAGTCCTGTTTCCCTCAAACTTGTTGCTTGCTTTACCATTATTTTCCTATTTTCCCTCTCTTCATTTGTTAGGTATCCATCAATTCGGTACTCTCCTTCTTGGTAAATTTCTTTTCTTTTCTTCCAAAATCTGTTCCTATCCTCGGTTTTGCTAAATATAATCATTCCAACGTTTGCTGTGTTAGTATTCTTCCAATTCCATTCTACTTTTCCTATTTTTTCTTCTATTAGACTGTCTACGTTCTTTTCCTTCCTACACTGCTCGCATTTTATTATGTATATCAGTTTGCTGCTGTCTATTTCTTCTTCTTCCTGTTTAACTTCATTTTTCTCATTTTCATTTTTTCTTTCTTATTTATTTTTTCCACTAACCTTCCAATTTCTTCCCTTCTATTTTTGTTATTTGCTTCTTGTACGTTCCTTAACTCTATAATTCCCTGTCTTAAACCCTTCACTTCCTTAACAACTCTACTCGTCTTTCTTTTTTGCTCTTTGATCCTTTCTTCCAATTTGCTAATTTTGTCTTTTTTCTCTGTTAGTTCTTTTGCCAATTTTTCCATTTTCTCTTCTAGTTCTTCCATTCTTTCTATCTCTTTTCCATTTTTCATTTTTGCTTTATACTATTTTCTTTTCTTTCTCCTTTCTTTTTTCCTTCCACCTAAATTCTTTAAATTTTTGTCTTTTCGCTTGTTCCTTATTTTCCTTTTATTTTATCTTGATTTTATTCCAGTTGACTTTGCTCTGTTTGCACCGTCTGACTCTGCTTTAGTCTCTGTACCCATTTCTTTTCTAGATTAGGTCTAGGCCATGTGCTATTTCTTTTTCTTTTCCATCACTTTCCTTAAACCTAACCTAACGTTTTTTCCCACGTTATTGATATATTTATCTTCAAATACTAATATTTGAAGATAAATATATCAATAACGTGGGTAGTATCTCCTAATACTAGTATTTGGTAATATTTGATATTCTATAGGTAAGTCATAGCATTATTAATATGAATAGTGATTGGCATACACAAATATGATTTTCTAAGGAAGATATTAAAAAAATAAAAATGTTAATTGTGTGTCGACTAGCCCCGCTCTCCCCTACTTAAACAGTAGCTCTAATGTTGCCCATATTTAATTTATGTTTTTATGCCTAACTATAAACTGGTGTAGCAGTTGATTCGAGAGCAATTGAGCTGAAAACGGTCGCGGTATGAACAAAAACCTGGAAGAAATTTGGTGTCTCACATATGAGACACCACCCCTCAAAGGGTTAATCAATATAATTGTGCAATTATATTGATGTTCAAAATATTATGATTAGTAATATTCAAGGACAAAGAAGACAATTTCCAAGTTCAAATATTTAAAAAATCAAACTATTAATTTAATTATAATAATTTATTGAATCTAAAAAGGAATCATTATTTTTTACAGAGTTTGTGTAAGTTATAATGAACAAATCTACAGTACCTAATATAAAAGTTTAATCTTTTAGAAAATGTTGTTATATGATTTCATGGATGTTGTGGTGATATTCAACTATCTACATACTAAAGTTTCGCAAGATGGTGAAAAATGATATGGCACTCATAATCATCTGAAACACAAGAATTTATAATGAAGATTATCATTAAAAAATCAAATTCACATAGTCACCTATGCGTACAGAACTAAAAGTTTCGAGTGACATTTTGACCACGCCTCCGGCCATCATAACAAAAGGACTTTGGGCTCTCTCTAACATAATCGACAGAAGTTTTAATGATCGTGGACTCATGTTCGGTGAGTACGCAAAGTAAGTGGCTATCGATACAGCTTCGGTCTGCGCAATAACAAGTTTTCATTTTAATTTATTAATCACACATTAGAAAAAAAAAAAAAAAACTATAAATAATGTGAAAATTTTTATATAGTTTTACGCACTTCATCTAATAGAAGATCTGGAGCCCACTGGCAAATTAGCAATTGTACTAGACAAAGTGTTATTATTGGCACATATTTTATTCTGTCAGGATCTGACTAATACATTCAATTGAATTTCATTAGACAATGTTAAAATAAATGTAAATGTAAATTTATATGATTAATAGTACAATATGCACCAAGGCAATAAAGTCGCATATTATTCCCGAGGGCGGTTTGCTGCCCAGGCGAAGCCAGGGCATTAATTACCCGAGGGAATAATTGACTTTACTCTCGAGGTGCATATTGTACTTCTTTATTCCCACCTTAACTGTGGCTATTAATTTGTTTTCATTTTATTTTTTCAATATTCTGTCTGTTTTTTCTAATAAAAATACTAGCAGGGAAATAATGAATGAGGAGGAAAATAATGGCCCATTATTTCCCTCTTCGAGATTTTCGGGAATAAGAAGCCACTTTATGCACGCTTTTTCGGGGAAATAAGTGGCCATTATCATTAAGGTGGGAATAAACAAACTTATCTGTAAGTAAACTATAATAATCATATTAAATACCACTTTCAAAATGATCAATATATATATAGTATATTAGTTCCTTCTTTCTTCGCCGAATTTGACAAAAATTTTTGAGAAACTTGAAGGCTTCTTTTTTTGTATCAAATTGATAGAGTTACCGAAAGAATTGATATTTAATATAGGTAATGAAATATAAATTATTTTCTCTAGTCTTTGCTGTGTGTTTGAATATAAAACCAAGTACAAAATTGTTTTATAATCCAGTTGTGATGGACAGCTACATATACAATATGACAATTATACCAAAATTAAATACTATATTAATTTATACAGAGCACGCTGTTAAAAATAATTAAATTTTTTATATTTTCTTATGTTAAAGTTATGACCATGATTATATGTTCGTTTTTAATAACATAATAAGTTAGCTAAGTAAAATTTGAAATGTTTTTTATAACTCTGATTTGAAACTGACGTAAATGTGTTCTCTAGAAAATAGTAGTACTATTTACTTCGGTCTCACACAAACTGCATCGTGTGGCTGCCCAAAAGATGCAGCACAATCCGCGGACAATTTAATTTTTTTACTTTGAATGTATCCAAAAACTGGCGGAAAGGTAGAATAGTATAAATTGATCTTAAGCAAGAGATACACAATATAATTTCGACTCACTCCTAACAGTTTGATTCCAATCAAAGAGAGATTGTACCCTGTGCCCATGAACTGAATAAAAAACAGCGTTTGCGTAAGTTTATCTATTCCTTGGCATAAACTAAATAATTAAAAATAATAGTTATTTTCAAAAATAAAGGAAAATCTATGTTAAAAAATAAACCTACTCAAGGAGTCGTCGATGATACTTCGCGCAGGCCAAAACTCGCTCGTAAGATTCGACATTATCCAGGGTCGAATTTTCCTTCACGGGTATGAGAGCTAAAAGCCTATCCTGCAACGTTCTAAAGTAACCGCAACTTATAACAATGAGTAGAGGTGCGGTAGTATCCATTGTTGAAACGAGAAGGCAATCATTTGTGCTCATTACAACCTGTAGTACGAAGATCAGCTCAAACTGAGGCGACTCATGAACCCCATTTACAAACCATCTGTAGTAATTAAAAAATATTTCTATTGACTTATTGTTACGATTTTTAATTTCCGGATTTTAATTATAAAATAGGTGGAAACGCGCTATCGTGTAGATTCGAACCCGGGCCCCTCCGCGCCGAAAGCAAATGCTCGAACCACTGAGCTACTCCCACCGATGCTCGCCGAGTTTTCGTTTCGTCTACACATCGTGCGGCTCTGCATTTCTCCTGGTCGTCACTTTTACACATGTGACAAGAAAACAAAATTTCGATTTATAATATTTAATATTTATTTAGTGATAAAATACTTTTATGCAACTGATGTTATACGACTAATGAATTCAAAGTACATTGATAAGGAAAGAATTCTATCTTCAAATTACGGGTTTGTCTAAACCTTTAAAATATGTTTATGTAGTAAGAAGTTATCGTTCGCAGGTCGTGGATTTGTGAAAATATGTGTTTTGAGATAACAAAACTTCAACAAAAACGTCGCTGTAGTTCTGTCTAATGCTCACAAATACTCAATTGTAATACACAATTTTGAAAAAAAAAATAAAACAATGCTTTTAGAAAAATAAGTTTTAAAAAGATTCAACCGGAATTTTTTCAAAATGTACTTTTTTCAAAATCAAAAAATTATGATTGCAGTTATGTACATTCATTTAAAGAAATTTTAGACTTTTCTGTACTACAAAATTTAGATTTTAAAAAAAGTAAAATAGTCCATAAATCGTGATAGATCGAGAATTCTCCAGAGCATATAAATTCAAAACACATCGAGTTTATTATTCTATTATTTTATTAGTTTATTAATTATCGAAAAATTAGTCTTAAGACACCTAATATCAGAACATTATTCAGAAAAAATGAATGATACTTTCCTATAAGGTAAGAGTCTGTGCTCAGTTCCATTCGACTCAGATGACATTAGAAGGCTATGCACGCTCACGCCGGTGTAACAG
Organism: Eupelmus azureus; assembly: GCA_030522685.1. Taxonomy (NCBI): domain Eukaryota; kingdom Metazoa; phylum Arthropoda; class Insecta; order Hymenoptera; family Eupelmidae; genus Eupelmus; species Eupelmus azureus. The sequence continues at coordinate 9,680 of JAPYZA010003675.1, read as the reverse complement.
ATGTGAATAAAAAGACAACTGCTGATAAATCCATTAAACAATGTTCTGAGCCTTCTCTCATAATTGTGCATTACATAATGTTCGTTACTGGAACAGGTCAACCAAATGCTTTGGCACTCATTGATCAGATAGTCAAACTCGCGACGCCAGAAAACCATCAGGACGTAACGTATTGTCATGCCGATTAGCACGACCGACTCGCAAACGTTGCCAATGTCAACCTCACCCTTAAAGTATATTTGTATGACAGACGAAAAATTATATATTATAAAATTACAAATTAAAGATTTGCAGAAGATTTTGTTAGAGAGTAGGTCAACCGATTTTAAATTATAAAAATCAATATACTCATTTACAAAATACAATAATTACGCGATTTTCGCAGGATTCGTAAGATAAAACTTTTCCAATCAAGAAATACACTTTACCTGCTTTATACTTATCATTACGTTGCTGATATTCATAGCTGTATTCATAAATTTTGAAATGACGAAATAAACAAGAAGGATACGACTAAAAAAAAATTCATAGCCACGATTCTTAAATGGTATTAAGCCGACTATACGAAGACAAGTCAAATAGATCCAAGCAAAGTCTTCGAAACTTTCTGATCCATTCTTCGAATCAGTATTTTTTTGTATCTGTAATTTTTGCACTGCAAATAGTTTTCGTTTAGCACATTTTGTTATAAGTTATCATCAAGATTAATCTCAAATTATGCATTTAGTAATGTTACATTTTATTATGTTAATTTTTACAGCTATTAAATGTACATTATTACGTAATTAATAAATGATTTGTTTAAAACTCACTTTTATAGTGTTTTCGTTTACAGCAAAAAAAGATAACTACACAAGTAATCGAATAATATAAAACTAAAATTGGGGAGACGAAAACATTGTGTGAGTTTGGGGTGCCTGTCATGGAGGTCGTCGAAGTCTGTATACCTTGTCTGTATTATCATCTAAATAATTAAGTATTCGCTATGTTGCAATTTTGTCATTATGAGTAAGTAAGAAGCATCGTTTTTTTATTGATTCAATAATCCGTGAGCAAAAACTATTATAGAGAGTCAGTCGCTTGCAAGCAATAGCGGTGAACTGAACTTTTTTTATATACTTGTCAATATGCAAAAGGTATTATTGCTTTGAACAAAGTAAATGTAGCATAGACTGAATGAAAATTTTAAATATGACAAATATTCAGATTAAAAGGCAGTTTACCAATAAGAAGTAATTATTCTTGACATTTCTATGTAAGTATCAAAAAAATATATAATTCTGTTTTTTATGTTCAAATAATGGAACAGACGTAGCCCATGATCAAAGGAAGGCATTAAGTAACATAGTCTTTCGAAACCAACTATCGGAATCTTTATTTTTTCACATTTTATTTATGAATTTCGAGTAAATTTTCAATATAAAGTTGTTTGTTATTGTTGTTTTCCGTTGAAATGGAAAGAACAGTTAAAGGAATGTGCATCCATACATTCCAACCCTATTTACTTGAACTATCAACTACTTATATTTTATTTTCTAAGTTTGTTTTTCAATCGTACGAAATATTTTATGAAGTTATTTTTGGAAGTTTTAAAGATTTCTTCTCGATTATCATATCGAACGATTTTAAATCAATCGACGACGGGAGATTTTTATATTATTGATAATAATGTTCATATTTGTTTAGGTAAATAACGTCGAATTTATAAAGCATAAAGTTGAATATTGAGTATGTAAACTTCTTACAATTTTCTCTTCTTTTTAAAACATAAAGGCCCATAAATAATCGATAATCACAAGCTCGCGAAATTTTTGAGCCAGAAATAGAAAAATATTTGACTTGATTTATTTTATTTTCGCCCTTGGGGTATAACTCTAATACGCCCAAGTAATTTACAATGTAAGTACAAGTAATAATAATAATGAAGTAAAGGTAAAGTACAAGCAATAATAATAACGAAGTAAAGGTAAAGTACAATGAATATATTTAAATAAGTTTACGAGATAATTAACAACAGAAACTGCAAGTATATGGTAATTATAATAATAGTAAGTATGGAGAGAGAGAGAGAGAGAGAGAGAGAGAGAGAGAGAGAGAGAGAGAGAGAGAAACTAACAATCCGTAAGGCGTAAGTGACTCAACGTAACCGAAGTAGAAAATTATAAATAATCAGCAATAAATTATGTGTATATTAAAAAGAATAAATAATTTTTACAAATAAATATTTGTATAATATTGATGTATTTTATTAAAAGTTAATTATTTATTTTTATAACACAATTAAAATCATCAAATATTGTAGTTTAGAATTATTAATTAATATCTATAATTTAATTTACTCTGTTTAAGTTTAGTAGGCCGAAGGCGTGATTGTACATAAGTAAGAAGTATAGAGTATGTAATCAATGTTTTAAAAAAAATCTATTTGATACATAAATTTTATATATATATATATTTATTTATTTTTAAAACATTGGTCCACATAGTCTATACTTATTGTCGAATATGTAATTCCCGAACTGTTCTCTCAAAGGGTCGGCTAAGTTTTTTTAAAAACGGTGACTTATGAGCAAAAAATGTACATAAAATACTAAGTTTTATTTCTCATTCCTATAAAACTTAGTATTTTATGTAAATTTTTTGTTTATGTTAAAAATAATTTAAAAAAAATGTAATTACTATGAATAAAAGAAATTTAAAGTTACACATTGAAATTGATATAATTTAGTTCTAAACAAGCGGTTCGTAATATTCTTATAATATTCTCAAGTCTTGCATTTAACTGACTATGCTATTTTTCGGCAAAGCTCACGCACCTTGATATAAGTTTTCGTTGTACTCGAGGACGTTAATTTTTTATTAGGCTTATGATCACAAACAGTCAAGCCCTAAGTTTCCTCCTCTAAGTTTTGTCTAGACAAAAGAAATAGGCGTATAATGTAAGTACACGTAAGGGTCTTGATAATAAACTAAAATAGAAAGGCAGCGAGATAAAGAAATAATAATAAAAATGGAAAAATAGAGAGAAAATTATATCCATGAAAGGTCGTCGACAGCTACGTGGCTGAATTTTTTTTTTCGTGTCTAGCTACAGGGCACTATAGATAGCGAATGCTATAGAAAGCTAGTAGTTTAGAACAAAAGAAAGGACGTGTCTAATGTGCGATCATAAGCTACTCATAATATGCAAAAATTGTCCAAGCCAGAGACGGACGTGAGCTAGCCAGAAGAAGCTATATTTCTTTGTGTCGCAAACTAACATAAGTATAAACCCGGGGTCAGCGACATTACCCTGGTTTTTTGCCCATTCTCGAATTGATTATAATGTGCGTTTCTATTAGGAACTACACTTACGTGGCATAAGAGTACAAACTTCGATATGTGCATCTATGGATTGACTAAAGGTCTACGATGAGTCAGAGATGAATGCCCTTTTATTTTTGGCTCACCACTTCTACATCGATAAAGAATAGAGAGATTTTAATGAAATGGAAAATGTACAAACTTGCTGTTGCTGATCTACAAATTTCTCAATTCTAATCTATTAACATAAAAATAATTTTAAGATTTAAGCAAATAATACTCTTGCAGTTTAAGGAAATTCCTTGTTTGTAACTGAATTATTACAGTAAATTTTATTCATAAACTTACACAAATTATATATTACGTGTAACATAAAATAAATAAATATTTAGTAGAAAATATTTATACACGACATCATTTTTCATTTAATTCATTCAATTTTACCATGCCAAATCTCGCAATATAGAATCTTTTAACTCAAACTGTGCAGAACAGTAAAAAAAGACATAATATCAGTAAGCATCTAAATGAAAACAAAATAAAAACAATTTATTCTAATGTCGAAGATTGATAAATACTTTATTAATTAAATCATGACTTACTGAGCCAAATGATTCCACGGAAAGTTTAACATAACCAGCTGCTCGAAGCTCAATGGGACGCTGCGATCTCATGATGAATATGTAAATCAATTTACTGACGTTGCGATTTTCATAACCGAAGGAGGGAACAAAAAAACAGTTATTCGCCACGGCTTTACTCTAAAAGATTTGCATTATACTAATTTATGTACATACATTTATAACATATAGTTGTTATTAGTAAAAATTCTATGAATTCATTTTATTTTTTATTTATTAACAATTCACGACTTACTTCATCGATAAGCATATCTGGAGCCCATTGCAAAAAAAGTAGTTGGATTAAAAGAACAATTATAAGCGCTGCGTACTTTGACTTATCAGGATCATCCTATTTATACAAATCTTTAGTAGCTTTTAATTACAGTTCTACGCAATTGCTTCAATTACGAACTTAAATATTACTTACTCCTACGGCTTTTAAACCTAGAAGAGCCATATTGTACGTTGAAGAAATCAACTGCATCATAAATATTCCACCCATAACCATTTGTATTTGATAGCAATAACTAAAATAAAAGTAAAATATAATAAAAAATACGAAGACTTTCAACTGAAATAAAATGTATTTCAATTTAGTATCAATAAATTATTTTGTTAAATCAACCAAATGAAAAATAATTCTTATACTTGAAAATCATTTGATGATACTTAATGCATGGCAGTACTGCATTCATGAAATCCTTGCTCCCGTACTTTTTGCTATCTTTGTTCATTGAGATACTTTGTACTCTGTAGCTGAGTGCTCTCAGATATCCGCAAGCCATCATAATAAAAAATGGGCCCGAGGTATCGATTCCATTGGTTGTAATTGCAAGCCCAAACATGGTGACAGTCTGTAAAGCTAGCACAATCTCAAACCAAGGCGTAATTTGCACATCGACGAAAAAATCAAAGGGCAGACTTCTTGTGATATTTCGATCGACTGCAAAATTTATAAATTATGATAATACACTGTGTGATGAAATCGTGTTTGAAATGATGAATGAAATAATTTAATATTTCAATTCAAAATTTGTAATTTTTGATATTTTTAACGGTTGTTAACAAGCTTTTATAACAAATTTTATTCCATGCTTTTTATTGATTACGTTGAACTAAACTTTCAGATCAAAATCTAATTTATTCGACCAACGCATACTTATGCATTTATTCACTTAATTAGTAATTTAATTGAAAACATGAAAGATAATTCAAACCATTCACCGAGAATCCGAAAATCTGGCTCATGACAATGTAGAATGAACACATGACGAAGCAGGCACCAAGATACGCGTATACAACAGTCTTGCTTTTATCAAGAAACTGAGCCACAGTCTTCCTCTCCTTTGTTTCAAGACTAAGCCACATTCGCTCGGCAAGTTTTAGCAGCGTGGCCAACTCCGCTCGCTGCGAGTGTAGCATCAGGAATCTCGAATGACAGCACAGCAAGATCATTGTCTCGGTGATCTGCTCAACATTATATTGTGCATCCATGTAATTCCTCACGAAGGTGCAAAGATACATGGCGGTAAAGAAACAGTACGATAGGTGGAACCAGATAGACAGTAGTCTTGTCGTTGGGAAGTCAAGGGTGCGATTTTTAAAAGCCGTCACTCCAATTATCCTGAGCAGTAGGACATGAACGTACGTTTCAGTATCGAAAGATATGAGAGCTGACGACGAGTTCGACATTTTTTGGGATTAGGCTTGCAAGTATCAAGGACCTAACAAAAGCATGCGTACTGTCAAATGCCAAATGAAAAAGAAGTGCGCAGAATATTTTACGAAAGTGATGAATACTTGATGAAAGAAGCTATATAATATTCCGCTTTTTCACTATCGCTAAAACGCGCAGAGACAATGTAGTTAATGTAAGTAGAAGAACATGATGTTTGAAATATTAAACGCGAGCGGTGAATGCTTCATAAGCTTCCCTTTCTTGGAACCTAAGAGAAGGGGCGCAGGCCGTAGATTTTTTCAGAGTGAAAACTTGCAGTCGTGCTCGAATTACTGAAAGAATCAGATCCAAGTTGTTGGCTCTAGAAATGATTGTCGGTTAGAAAGAAATTTTTACAATATTTCAAAGGACTTTCATAAGTACTAATTTTCATAATAAAAAATAGAATTTCAAATTTTTTTATTTCATGTGTTTATATAGTAACATTGTTTTATACTGTACATAACTATATAATTACTTATTCATGTGGAAGGCCTCTTATAAAATATCAAACTCTTTTGTAAAAACTTAATACGTCTTCAAATTCATTCAATTTAATTGATACTACGAAGGACTGTGAAAAAAGATACGGCACTTGTAACCATCTGAAATCATGTAATTATTTTTCACGTGTTTCATTGGGAAACGATAAAAATTTACTTACAGATCCAAAGCATTCCAGGGATAAGTTTACGAATCCTCCGGCTGACAGACGCATTGATCGTTGGGACCTCACCATTACAATATGGATTATTCTCGATGCACTTTTGTCTGCATAACCCGATAGTGGCATAAAATACGTACTATCCACAAGGTATTCACTCTAAAATAAAATTAATTACAAAAGACAACAAGAATGTTGTAAAACATTAATTTATATATATATAATTAGAAAATTAATTTTTTATATACGCACTTGGGAAACCAACATATCGGGAGCCCAATGACACAAAAATAATTGAGTCAGCAGAAGAGTTAACACAGGAAAGTACTTGATTTTACCAACTTCGTCCTATATATTGTAAAAGTATAGTTTTTAAATAATCTTATTTATTACTTTTATTGTCGTAAATCCATAAATATAACTTACTCCGACTAACTGAAGCCCGATCAGAGATATATTGTAAGTTGTGCTAAACAATTGTGCCATAAAGATGAGACTAGTTAAATCTTGTACTTTCTTGCAAAATCTGTTGACAAAGAGTCATACATTCATATTATTGAAAAAGACACCACGTTATCGTCGGATAATATTGATATTAGGTAGGTAGTCGATAATACAAATAAATCCAATTGTATATATAATATACAATTATATAAATTTTACCTACAAATTTATACATAATCTATCACAAATTTTACGCACTCAATAATTTTCTGATGAAATATAATGCAATCAATAATTTGTTTCTGCAAGCTCCACATCTGATTCTGTTTGATATTGGAATCCCCCAGAGAGTTTAGTCGTTTAATCCTGCAAGAGAGCAATTTGAAGTAGCCGCAGGACACCATAATCAAGAAAGGTGCGGCTGTATCGCTGCCAGCGCAGGTGATGCAGATATGTGTCATAGTGATCATTTGCATAGCCACCGAAACCTCGTACCAGGGTGATGATTGCACGTCTACAAAGAAAACATAGGGCAAGGATCGATGAATTTGTGTCTCGTTGATCGACTGCAACGACCGATTCGGTAACTGGCTAACCATCAGGAAGATCAGGCATAGTGATATTGAACTTATGAGATAGAGTACACTCAGGTTTGTGCTTTTCTTGACAAAACTTCTGCGACAAGAAAAAAAAATAGCCATAATATATGTTTAAATGAACAATCCACTGTTAAAGCTAAAAGAAAAATAATTTATACAAAGCATTGTCAACAAATTATTCTAATTTTTAAGGAAAAATAAAATCCACCTCGTTACAGAGAATATGAAAACCTATTTTTATACATTTAATTTTTAATTATTGAAAAATAACAGCTAAAGATTTTAAAAAAATTAAAAATTAAATCTGATAGAACAGGTTTGAGTATTCTTGATAACAAGAAAGATTTTACATCAACTAAAATTTTTTCATTTATAATTTTTTATATTCAGAGGACTAAGATGACTGATTTGATAACAAGATATATCCGACTCTAGTGAACTGATTGGTGAACTACCATAGTAAAAATTATTCTATTTAATGGCTGTTTAATCTCTAGTAAAAANATTCTATTTAATGGCTGTTTAATCTCTAGTAAAAATGGATTCAATGTTATTTTTCAGACTCTGTCCATCTGATTAAAATCTGCCAAAAACAAAAGATCAAAACTGAAACTTCTGAAACATAAACTATATACTATATCCTTTATGTGTGTATCTAGACTGTATAAAAGAATATTTATATCTACAAAAAGGTAGTAATTCTATAAATAACGAAGTTAATTTCCATTTTTTATCCAGATTTACATTATTTAAAAATAGGGGAGACCGGAGAAAAATGGCGCACTTTTTTGTACGTTATCAATTGTCATCAAGAAATACAAATCAGAATTCAATAAAGACTATTTCAAGTTTTCCATTCGAGAATTATTTTTACTGTGATAACAATTGTAAAATATTCATAGTTAATAATGTTGTGACTTATTTTTTATCACTGCTTAATTCAGCCAACTTGCCCCGTACGCGGGGTATATATAGTAGTATAGATGGCCAGTTATTACGAGTGCGGCTACTTACCCCTATAGCCAACTAGCCCCTGTCTCCCCTATGTTAAATTCTCTTTTAAGAAAAAGACATTTATTCAAAATTAAAAATTCAAAAAAATATTTTTTTTGTATTTAATATGCTTAATAATATAAATTTAAATTATTCATTTCATTTTGAATAAATGTCTTTTTCTAATGTACTTCTATTTTCGATGTACAAAGAGTTTTTTCTTAAAGATCGCCATGATAAATTTATATAATTTTGTAATTTTTTGGAAAACATTTTTTACCAAAACTATGTTAGCATCAGTTTTATAATTTAATCAAAATTTATCTATTTATTTGTTTTAATACCTTACTATAGATTTTTCGGAATTGTCCAGGTCTGCCCAATAATTTTCACAGATGTCGAGAAGAGATATTAGCTTAGCGCGCTTGATATATAAGATCAAAAAGCGCGAATGAGCTCCACACAGACCGACGAACTCGGCGACCGCACCCATCTCGCAGTTTTTCATGAAGATGATGCTGCACACTATATGGCATGCGTACATGCTTATTACAAAAAAGTAACAAACATGGGTGAACATGCAGAGGAAGTTTTTGACGACGAGATATAAGTAACCCTTGTCAAAGGCCAACATGCCAGAAATCTTTAAGAGGGTTATGTGCACCCGCGTTATCTTGGCTAGGCTAAGCGGCTCCACCAAGTCGTTGTTCTTCTTCGGAATGAAGCTATTCTTTGTATCTTCCATTTTGGCGTTTCATTTCCTATTATCTGTATATGTTAAGGAGAATTTCCTGTATTAATTCAAAGTTTCAAGACAACTGCTCATTTTAAGCTGACAAAAATTTTATTATGATTTTTGCTTTATTTTTACAAAACACCTTGCAGACTACAAAAACGGATCAAAGTTACCTTACTTTACCTGAACTGAGAGAATACGACGTTATACTACAATCACTGGTTGTCAAAAACGTTTATCCCATTAATACTTCATTGGAAACTAATTTCTTTGTCTTCGAAGTTCCGATATTCTTTTTTCCGCTACAATGAAAGTGCCTTACTGCGCAATTGCTTAACTATTACGTCTATAGGTAAGAGTTTAGCAATGATAGCTAGCCATTTGGAATAATCTCAGCTTGCATGTTTTATTAAGAAAGTTCTAGACGCGTTTACTTTTAGTTGCATCGCTTGCGTTCATGTGCAAAGTCGAAATTGAAAAAGTAAAAGTGTAATACTTCTAAAATATTATTAATGGCATATTTTAAATATCTTACTAATTCTTAAAACTTATGAATAATTTACTTAGAACCTGTACGTTTTAGTGATTTTTGGAATTGTAA
>JAPYZA010003674.1:0-14680 GCA_030522685.1 Eupelmus azureus | reverse complement strand
GTATTTGTAATTTTATTAAAACTATTATTATTTGCTATGTATAGCATTTCATTAATCATTTTTTTGTCATGATCAGTTTCTCTATCGAAAATTTTAAATTTTTTGAAATCTAAAATATGATTATAAGTTTTACAATAAACAGCTGACGAGTATTTTTCATTATATCTATTACATGCTTTCTTGTGTTCACGTATACGCTTTTTCACAAATCTGCGTGTCTCACCAACGTAACAACGATTACAATTCAAATAATTTATTTTGTAAACAACATTTGAAATGATTTTTCAAACGCGTCTTTGTGTAATTTTACAATACTGTTAAATTTATCTGTAGTTTTGTACATAACATATATTTTTAGTTCTCTTAAAAAATATTTTATATCGGATTCAAGATATTTGTTTCTGAATTTGCAAAGTGATGACGGATTTGTAATCAGCGACCTAAAAAACTCCTATATACGAGTATTTACGGAATTAGACCACTTGAAACTTGTATTTCTTGATTTTTTTTTGTAAGGGGTGGTTTACCCCTTTTAAAGGTGAAATTCATGAAAATGCGAAAACACGTCAACTTGACTTTTCAATTTTTTGTTTTGAAAAATTTTTTTCTTTTTTTTTAAGTGATTTATAATGATTTATTACATAATCATGACGGAAAAAGGGGGTTTCATCCCCTAAAGATTAAGGGATGCAAACTCAACTTCTCAAATCATTATAGATTGCTTGTCCTTTGCACAAGAAATAATTTCCATTTTGTTTTATAAGAAAATATAGAGTTTAAGCCGAGATATTTAGAAAAAACGGTATTTTGGGGTGAACTTTAAGGGTGGTTTTAGCCCCCTAAATATGTTTTTCCGTAGATGAACAAAAATACGTGTCTCTTATTTTTTGACGTTCTATAACATATTAAAGTTTGAACGAAATCGGCGCCGGACACTTCGGGTACCTTCCTTGTAAGACACAAATCATAAGGCCAAGTCTACACGAAGTGCTTTGTGTCGTGCGGCGTGTGCTAAGCCCCTTATATACTTATGGACGGGCTCGCTGATTGGTCACTCTGAAAGAAGATCCCAATAACCGTCGCCGTCTGAAAGTACACAAAGGGCTTCGCATAGAGAGCACGGCATAAAGCGTGCCTTCTGTTGAAAGCCAATCTATCTTTGCTTAAAATAATTTTAATGGAACGCCTAGCAAAATTTTTTTATTATACTTTAGTGCACGCGTGTATTACACGTATATTATACGTATATTATTTCTATGCAAGCTGTATAAGCCCAGGAACATGAAAAAGAATAAAGAACAAGAGAATGAAAAATAGCATATCGATAGATATAGATATACTATTATATCTATCTATATGCTATTTTTCATTCTTTTGTTTTTTATATCTATATCTTAAAGAATAAAAGGAGTCTCGAGAAATTCCTTATATGTATAGTTATAGTAACCAATGCTATTTTTCATGCTTTTATTCTTTTTTTTTCGCGTCCCCGGCCACATCCTTTTCCATGTTCCTGGCCTAATACACCTTGCATAAGAATAATACACGTATAATAAACGTGTAATACACGCGTAATAAGGTGTAATAAAGTGTCATAAAAAATTTTTTCAGACGTTCCGTTACAATTATTTTAAGCGAAGGTAGATTGGTCTTCAACAGACGGCATGCTTTATGCCGTGCTCAGTATGATAACCCCTTTGTATACTTTCAGACGGCGTCGATTATTGGGGTATTCTTTCAGAGAGACCAATCAGCGAGCCCTTCTATAAGTATACAAGGGGCTTAGTACACGCAGCACGACAGAAAGCACTTCGTGTAGACAAGGCCTTATGATTTGTGTCTTAGACCCAGGACGCATTAGTGAATATAATAGCATTGGTTCCTACATGAATATATGTCCAGTAAAAGCTCTTATTCCTATTGTTTCTCACATATATAGATATAGTAAATAATGTCATTATTTATTCGCCATTCTTTATTCTTTTGCAGATCCAGGTCTATTTTTTAGTACGTCCCGAAACTTATATTTTTGTGTAAACAGCTTTAGCTGAAGTGATGGTCTGTTCTTTCATACCCCTACTATTGTAATATAGTATTTTTGTTATTTTTCCGCTATTATAATCAATTGATTCATATTATGGACTATACTAGAACACTCCTAATCCATTTTTCATTGACTATACTAAAACACTCCTGATGCATTTCCCATATACCTAAATCCGGAGTATAATATTATACTCTGGATTTTAGCTAAATTGAATTCCATATGAGATCCCATATGGGAAACTATGTAGGAGCCTGCATGAAGTTCATAATATCATACTATTATATTATACTATTATATTCATAATATTATACTCCAGATTTGAGGTATACGTGGAACCATGTAGGATCTCATATAGCACCCCATGTGGGAAACCATGCAGGATCCCATATGCGATCCCAATGCACTCCTTGATGGGTTCCCATATATATTATACTTTCCATTTTAGCTACGTGGGAAACCATGAGTGATCTCATATGGGGCCCTACGTGGGATACCATATGTGACCCTATATGGATTACCATATGATTTCCCATGTACATTCTCGAATACTAATTTCTGCTTCAGCTAAATGAGATCTCATATGGGATCCCATATAGGATCCCATTTTCCGTAAATTTTAATTCTCAGTAAATTGGATTTCATATGCGATCCTGAGGCAAAATCACTTATGGGAGCCTATATGGGTACCCATGGGATCCCATGCGGCTATTCTTAGTAAGGTATACTGTAACACTCCGAATGCACTTTTCATTTCGTTTTTTGATAAAATATAGGACATTTAAAAATGTACCATACGACGAATAGACTCACCTCTCGCTTTTAGTCAAAAATAACCATAAATCCATTGGAATGTTATATTTTAGCGAATTTCTAATAGAAAATTAGCCTTTTTTTGTATTTTCGACAATCCTTACAGACATTACTTTATTTTTTATTACATTTTGTAATGAAATGTAGTACACTTAATGATTTACGATGCGAGAAAAAGACTGATCTCTCGCTCATAGTAAAATATTTCCAGAAATCCATTAAATTGTTGTGTTTTAGCGAACTTTTTATCACAAATTCGCATTTTTTTTTTGTACTTTAGACAATCCCTATAACTCTTACTGCAATTTTTATTGCATTTTGTAATATAATATAGTACATTCAATAATTTATTATGCAAGAAAAAGGCTCGTCTCTCGGTTATAGTAAAAAATAACTAAAAATCCGCTAAAATATTGTATTATAGCTGTATTTTAGCGAGTTTTTGATAAAAAATGAACATTTTTGTTTACTTTAATCAATTCGTATAGCTCCCACTGCATTTTTTATTGCATCAATGGACGAATATATGTTATTTCCATGTTTGTATAAGCAAAAGAAGCATATATTGGTTATTTATAGCCCGAAAATGGCCAAAAAATATCTAAAAATGCAGTTTTTGCGATTTTTGAAGGTTGCCCACCAATCGGATCGAATTTTTTCAAATCGGATATGGTAAAATACACTAAAATACGTCATTTCCAATAGAATTTTGGAGTGAAGTCCCTTAGGGTCAAAAGATATTGCTGTTTTTACCATTCTGGACCATTTTTAAGGCACTGAATGAGCTTTTCCGAAATCCGGGAAAATTCGAATTAAAAGCGCTATAACTGATCAATATAATGCCGATATTTTTCATGCACGTTAGCCAGAAAAAAAATTAAAACGTGAAAAGAGCCATTTTATGCTCTACCGGAGGGTGGAGTAGGGGTAGGGCGGTAGACATAAATTGTTTTTATTGGGTACGTATCGAGGTATATAATTAGTTTCGAGATTCGCCTCTAGGTCACATTCACCTATCTGAACCCCGGATACCCTTTACTTTACAAAGTTACACATGAAAGCACATGCTTGCTCTCATGTTGTCAAGAACTGTCGATCATTCGCCAGTTGCACCTTTACTGCCAGTAACTTATTGGATAAAATTTTCGCTAATTTTCTCAGCAACTGCGATCCGCGCTATCGAAGCCATTCCTCCTGGGTCAAACAGCGTTTGGTGCTTTCTTCTGACCAAATTGAACATCAGAGCGTTCTTTTCCTTCAGCTTTAACTCATCTTCCACTTCTTGAGCCAGCCAATCCATATTAGAGGTCGCTCTCCCTCCCTAGACTGTTAACCTGGGTGTTACACTGTCGCTAATCATTCAACAGTCCCCTGGAGTCACAAGCTTCGACGATTTGGCCTTCTGCGAGCCTCTTTCTCTTTCTTCTACACACTTCTCATACGCTACTTCTTCTTCGACCTTTTTCAAATCCTCTTCTAACTACGTCTTCTCTCTCTCCTGTTTATATCCTACAAACATATATTCCTCCCCTCGTCAAACGCTTCATCTGTCTGTGTAGCTTCCTCGAACGGTCGAGTAACTTTCTGAACAGGGAATCCCACTGTTATCCATACCAATGACTCCTGCGAATGCTCAATAGCTCCTCTGCTATCTATCGCATCACTTTCCACTAGGCTCTTTCCAACTGTCGGCATCCGCGGTTCCTGCGTGTGCTCAATGAATCCTCTGCCACGTCTCGCAACACTCTTCACCGTGATCTTCTCTGACGTCAGTGTACATGACTCATGTGGTCGTTGAATGTCTCCTCTGACATATCTTGCGTGGCTTCCCGCTGGTGTCTCTTGTCTAAATAGCTCAGTGTACTTCTCTAACAGCGCTACTTTCCTCAGATCTTCGTCGACTTTAAACATCTCTCGTTCTAACACATTGCGCTGCGCTACTTCCTCTAGCGTTGTCACGATATTCCAGTTAGAAAGCTCTTATTATTTTAAATTTATTAATATATTTTAGCGATATCTTATCGACAATAGCCTTATTAGAGGTTTACAATTTTTGTTAAATTTCGAGATGGATGCTTTGGCATTTACATCAAACGTGTGTGAATATTATATAATTTTATGTAAAAACTCTTGCACTTGTGGTTTTCCTAATTTTCAATCGTTACTAATGTTTATAGTCTTGAAAAAGGAGGTTGATAATCCCTTCAAAACATCGACTTTCTAAATGTTTAATTATAACACCATGGTCCGGAAAGATCAACAAATAAATTTTATTTTTATACCCAAGTTCTAACTACGACCTGCGAACGATAACTTCCAACTATATAATAATTTGGCATTGGATTGCATACAAGCTCTATCGATTTTAACCCAAGATGGATTTTTGCCATAATCCACCGGCAGAAATATATAGGGCATTGACAGAAGATCGTCTCTAATCTCTCATTACAATACTTGATACACAAGACTGCAAGATGTCCTTTTTTCTCCGGATCATCTTCGAAAATTTTGGCTTTAAAATTAAAAACCTTTTGCTTAATTATATCCATATAACTAGGAACTTAACAGGCAAGAAGTAAGTTAAAATTTCTATTAAGTGTCGGACTCACGACATTTTTCCGCCTCATTTAGACAATTCTAACAAATCTCTATTTAAACTCACTTTTCATAGTAACTTGGTTTCCAGAAAAATTAATTATTTACATAATTTTATAAAGAATAAAACATTTAATTTAGAAATCACAGATATAAACATCCACATTAAATACTTAAATAAACAATAAGAGTAGAGCATTAATATTTTAAACTAAATATATCAATCACCTTAGTTGACAAATTTATACAATTTTACATTAACAAACAAATCCATAACTACAATAAGTTCCTTAAAAAAATCCATTTCAATAAATTCAACTTAATAATTAAAAGAATCATAAATAAAGACCACTCTTCCAATAGAAATACAATAATAAACATAAATAGAAATAGCTCTCCGATCAAACCAAATAAGGTGATTGAACTGTCGGTAGCCGAGGTTGTCAACATCAAGAAAAAATGGCTGACAAATCTATCCAGTGCAAAACTTCCATCTTATGTTACTGAGATGTTGAGCCTTTGCCAAAAATTTAACTTCAACCTTGATGTTGGCAAAAATACCTTTTCCGAAATATGTAAAAATAAAGAAACATCCTTTGCCATTAGTGACGATTTTAATGGCAATAACAATAACAATAATTTTAACTTTCTCCGAAACCATATCTTAAATATATTTAGTGATTATATTGAATCTAAAAAACAACATATTCCTTATGATGATAAAATTTCAATTACATAATAGTTTTAACAGAAAAGTTAATTAAAAATAATCCAGGCATTCTTATCGCCAAAGGCGACAAAGGCAACGTCACTGTTGCCATTGATCGCGCAGAATACAATAGTAAAGTAGAGACGCCCTCTAAGACAAAAAATATTATAAACTTCTTAAATCTCCTCTTCCTACACTTATGAAATCCATAAAAAATCTTGTCAGTGATAGGCACAACAAGGCTGCGTTCGATGCTGACTCTAGCTTTTCCAACATACGTGCATCTAACATTGAAAACTCCTCTCTTCCTCGGGCTTATAGATTAATAAAAATAAAAAAAACAACATTTCCCAGTCCGTATAATAGTATTAGTCTCTGCGATCGGCAGCCCTATTTATAACCTTGATAAAGACCTTTGCAGACTATTCAGCGCACATTTCCCTCATTTAATATCGTCGGTAAAAAGTAGCTTGGAGCTCAAGGAAACGCTGGATAAAACAAGGATCCCCAAAAATTTTCGGTTGTGTGCCTTTTCACAAACACCCATAAGGAGCCTATCTTGCAGGCCATTTTCAATAAACGAAAATACTTTAACCCCTTAACTGGCAAAGTATTTATAACTTTACGTGCTAAAATTGTTAGCCGCAGAAACTACATATAATTATACAAAACTAGTGTATATAGGGGTTTTTGATGTCGCTAATTTCATTCTCGTCGTTGTTTTTGGCTTATGGAATTCAGAAGGGGCTAACAAAAGAAGTTAAAGGAGTGAATTTCCAATTTTATGTGACAAAAAGTTTTTTCAGGGCCTCTCAGGACATTGCAAAGGGTATTTCTCAAATTTGAGTACTACAGGAACCCAATGACGATTGTATACTAAATTTAGTCAAGATCCATGGAGAATCACGAAAGTTATTCCAATTTGTACGTATATAATCCACTGACAGTTTTAGCAAGATTCTTTTGGTAATATATCATCCACTGCTAATTAAGGGGTTAATTGCAAGATTAATCTAGTGTTACACGAGTTTCTCGAGGGCAGTAACATAGGATTCTGCACGAGCCCATGGTTTGCAGAATTAGCCCTGGAAGCTCTTGAGACCTGGTATATTAATTCTTTGGATTCTGACGTTCTATTATATAAATGATATGTCGATAACTGTGTCCTTATCTTGAAAAAAGAAATTAATTTGACTTTGAACACTTTTAACAATTATAATGAACACTGGCAATATATAATAAAAAACAAAAACGAAAATAATAATAGTATTAACTTTCTTGACATCACGATATATAGAAAAAAGACGACATCTCAATAACAAGTTGATTTAGAAAGAAGAAAGCATCAGGACATTACATCAATTTCTTGTCACACCATCCAACAGCGCAAAAAATTTCTATTGTTTACAATCTTTTTGATAAAAGTATTAACCTTTTGCACCACTTTTTTCACTCTGATAATATTAAAAAATTTCTCCTATGCAATAGTTAACTTTTTTAATTGACTGAAAAGAAGTGGTACAAAGATATATAAATAGGGTAAAATTTAATAATTTTATTAACATTTTTTTTTTTTTTTTATTAAACTGATGTTTTGCACTGTAAAATTAAAAAAATTTTGTTTTTCAAAAAACCCCTCGTTTATGCGAGAATGGTGAGGATACTGAAGCTAAATCTGTTTAGAAAAATTAATTTCATCCAACTGGTCATAAGAAACCTTCAGAGCTTCATCGACTAACTAGGGTGGGCTTCGATAAAACCAACTATAGCATATAACTGCTTAAAATAAAGGTATTTTTCCTCAAATTCATGAAATATTTTCATTTTTTAAAAATTGAGTTAAAAAATTTAAAATAATGATTTTTTTATTTTCAGGTCTTAAAGGTGGTTTGTCCCCTTAAGGTAGCTTCAGCGGTGGGTATCGTATCAAGCGAGGGCCGCGTAGGGGGTTTAAATTCTTTTTGCATAATTTTGTTCAATAAATTATTCTTAATGTTAAAAAATAACATTTTTAACAACCTGTGAGCATATATAAAAACAATTCTTCTGCTAATACGAAAATCAACGTTAATTTGATTATTCAGCTGATTGTGCGTATGCGGAAAAGTGACTTTTCATCATTTATTCTTGATAACTTTATTATACGTTCGGTAACACGTATATTTAATCACGGCATTAGATTCCTCGTGCAAAAATCTTCAATTATATACTTTATTTGTTAAGAATTATTATTTTATAAGCTATACTAAATCGTGATTAACGATTCTCATCTATGGATGCTCATAAGTTTACATGCTAAAAGTAAGTTTTTTCAATAATTTGGTCAGTGAACCCAGTATTTCTATGCATCAATAAAACACTGAAGATTTAAGGAGCATTTCTGTAAAATTTCATGAATCTGGTATATTTTATAAAAGTCGCTGGAGCCACCATAAAATATCAGCAACAGTAACCCCATGCTCTCGCGGCTCTCTCTCTCTCTCTCTCTCTCTCTCTCTCTCATCAGCAGTTTAATAATCTTACGAACATGCTGTAGCGCTAGCCACACATGGCCTTTACACATTAGTTTCGGTTCAATCTTAAATATATAAAATCACTCTAAAGTATCATTTTTACTTAAGGTTAAGCATCCTCAGATCAAATGAAATAAACTAATAAAAGATTAATAGTTTCTTACTTATCTGATGAAATCGTTCAATATTTCCCAGTAACTATCAAAATTTCTCTTCAAACATTAAATATAATACTTATAAAACTTGCGATAGAAAATTCTTAAAATAACGAATTTCAAGTAACAATATCCAATTTTCGCTTTTTTATTATTGCATATACTTTTTTAGTAATAGTTAAACTACCTTGTAGATGATCTTCGGTAACCTGCGGGTTACTCTGACACCTAGACATCGTCTACAGGGATTTTAGGCCATTTTCGGTATATTCAATCAGTACCTGGTGCGCTTCCTCGTAGATGGTGTTACATCGACATGGGGGTCACTCTGATACCTGGACATAGTCTACAGGGATAATACCTTCGTGCAGTAGCATGATTAATTGTCTGGGTAAAAGTTTGTACGTGACTCGGGCCGAAAATTAAAATTAGGGTCGTCCACTAGCACACTAGTGTAAAGTGCACACGGGTGGTGTCAACTCCAACGTACCGATAGAATAGAATCCAGCTTGTATATTTTGGGGGATTGCTATTAAAGCAGCGTATTTTTTTGCCACGTGTTTTGTGGGAATCACGGGAAAGGAAACGTGGAGTTGTAAACTTGTGGTTTTCGCTGAACACCACAAGAGTCTCCTGTGCACTTGTAGGTTTCCTTCGGTGTTGTGTGGCCAGAGTTAGAGTAGGTCCAATTTGTCCGCGCGACCAGTAAGTAGACTAGGGTATAAAACCGCGCAATACCAGAACATCGAAGGAAATTTATTTTTTCTAAGATTGTGAAGATGCGCCAAGATGGACCGCCTGACGAAGTGGATGTTGGGCGAATACTCCATCGAGGATTTCCTGGAGTATCCAGATGAAGACGAACATGCAGCTTGGGTAAGGAGAGCCAACCTGCTTCATACCTTCATCGACAGAGTCTCGAATGGAGAGCTGGACGTGTCCTGGACCAGCAACGCGGATAATGAACTGCATCCACTTGAAGGAGTACGCGCAGATGACGCGCGACTGGGCAGCCTGGAGGCAACAAGACAGAACACAGCCTCCAGGAGACCCAATGATACGGAGCTGGACGAGTCGACTCATAACGAACACGAGGAGCCGACTCAGAGAAACTCGGAAGTGACTGAAACCGAGTGGATCCAGATGAAATCGACCCAGGGAGAAGATTTTAGAGTCCCTGTCGAGTTCCCCCCGTTCATGACCACCATGATGAAACAGGTGGCAGAGTTAACTGCTCAGGTGAACGAACTGCGGGCCGGCAGCTTCCGCCCATCGGTCAATAGTATGGCGATTGATGGTGGAAAGCCTGGAAGGGGCAGAGTGACCTTCCAGAATCCCTGTGATAATTTTCCAGCAGGCTTGCAGGAAAATATCACAGTTCTCCAAGATCAGGCAGCGGGGAAAACGAATGAGACACCCAGACCTCAATTAGAGAGGTCTGATGGTGCCTGGGGAGTGGAAGGACTCCCGGGAGCAATTCCGACCCCCGGAAGTAGGACCGGTCCTCGGATTTAAAGGCCAAGCAGATCTCGCAAGCCCCTGGTACAACATCAGAAAGCCGGAGGCCCCCAGGGTCCCAAAGAGATGTGGGACAAATTGTGCGCAAATGGGGAGTGCAATTCTCAGGGGAAAGAGGTCAGAGTGTAGACTTCTTCCTCAACTGAGTCGATGACTGCAGACGACTCGCCAGACTGTCAGAGAGAGAGAGAGAGAGAGAGAGAGAGAGAGAGATGCTGTCCTCCCTGTCAGAGCTGTTTTCAGGAGTTGCGGCAAGGTGGTACCGCAATAATAGAGACTCCTGGAGAACATGGGCAGAGTTCTGCAGGACATTCCGCAGCTGGTACGGGGCCAACCGAGGGTATCAGCAGCGCCTGGTGCACGAGGTAAATACGCGGACTCAAGGACCGGAGGAAACAGTCAGGGACTACTTAACGAGCCTGACTGCTATTATCAGACGAATAGAGCCTCCAATGAGTCTAGAGCGGCAGCTGGACCTGCTGTATAGGAATTTCCGGCCAGAGATTCAAAGAATGGTCCGTAGAGCGGATTGTCGCAGCATGACTGCATTGCTGGATGCCTCGGTTGAGGCCGAGTTGATCTTGGAGTCGAAGCGAACTTATCGGCCTCCTCCATCTCCAAAGTTGTTCCTCCTACCAGAAATGGTGTATTAGGAAGGAAAAGGGGCAAAGCCGAAGATTGCGGCCTTAGAAACTACCAAACCTCCAGTGACCAGTAAGGTAGTAGAGACTCCCGAGCAGTTGGTGAGTCGGATCGACCAGCTTTTAGAAGAAAAGCTGAATACCGTTGCTATCAACAAGAGGTCACCGCCTGGCTCCTCAAGAGGCAGAAACAGGAAAGGAGGCAGAGGTGGAGCCTACCAGAAAGGCGGGCAAAGGCAGGGCCAGCAGAACCCTCCTGGCGACCAACAGGACCCACTTGGATCTCAGCAGACAAGCCAGAGGTCAAGCCGCCAGCAGGGCCAGGGAAGAAGGCCGCGTTATAGATCAAATGGGCCGATTACATGCCATAGGTGTGGCGAGACCGGCTACATGCGGGATATCTGCCCGAAATGCTCGGGAAACGGCCAAGGGGGGACGTAATTTCGTCATACGTCCTCGCCCAGCAGAAACCGACTGAAGAACCTTCAATAGAAGAGGGAGAGGTTGCTGCTGTCGAAGAGCCGAATCCTCCGGACTCTGTGGATTCGGGATCCGGAGATGAGCCCTTGGAGCCAGTCACTGATCCCCAGGATGGCACATGGTGGTGGCTGAGTCTGAACGTGGAGGTATTCAAGTCGAGAGAACTCTACGGTACGGGAGCCACATATACGGTCATCGAAACCGTAGGACTATAGATTGCCTTAGCCGCCGGGGTAAAGGTGATGCCGGGTGATGGGAACCGAACCAAGCTACCCGTGGGACAGTCCAGCGTTGTCTCGGGCTACGCTGACCTATCGTTCGAGTTAGAGAGCATAAAGAAGTGCTTTTGAGTGGCGATCGTCCCTGACGATGATATAGATTGCTACCTAGGAGCAAATACCATCAGGGCATTCGGGGCCATGCATGACCCGATCAAAGATCGAATATTCGTCAGTGCCACTAAGACTTATGTCAATCTCGAATTAGCCGGCGATAGTCTGAAAGATAACGCTCACCTGGCTTCCACCGGCATTGAGGATATCTCCGAGGACCAACGCAATGTTTTGCTCGGTGTGGTCGAGCGGATCCTCGGAAAGGAAGATCCTCCCCTGGGGTGCACCACATGGATGGAACATAAGATAGATGTGTTGGGTGCCACTCCAGTAAAGCAGAGATGCTACCCCGTCTCGAAGAATCGCGAAGAAGAAATGTATGCGTAAGTGCGAGAGATGCTCGAGACGGGGATTATCGAACCCTCGAGCAGTGGGTAGTCGAGTCCGGTAGTCATGGTGCGCAAGGCAAACGGCAAATTCCGTTCCTGCTTAGACTACCGAAAGGTGAATGCGGTGTCAAGCGCAGATGCCTATCCACTGTCAAACATGGACTCCATTCTCCGTAAGTTACAGAATGGGAAGTTTATTTCAACGCTGGATCTGAGACAGGCGTATCATCAGATCCCGTTGAACGTGGAGTCGAGGCCGATGTCCGCATTCACCGTCCCGGGAATGGGCCTATTCCAATTCACAAGGATGCCATATGGCTTCTCTTTCGCTGGAGCGACTTTCCAACGATTGATACGGTGATTGGGATAGAGATGGAACCGTACGCCTTCAGCTACTTAGATGATATCATCAACGTGACGAAAACTTTCAAAGAACCCGTCCAGTGGCTGGAGCACGTGCTGAAGCGTGACGAAGAGGTGAGATTGACCATAAACCGCGAGAAGAGTGTGTTTGGCCGACCTGAGGTGCGATACATCGGGGTTTTGGTCAACAGAAACGGTTTCTTCCCAGACCCGGAGAAAGTGAAGCCAGTGATTGAATTTCCACCACCGCGGAACCTGAACCTGCTCCGCCGCGTCTTGGGGCTGGCTTCGTGACATCGGAAGTTCCTCAGCAACCTACCTACAGTTGCTGAACCCCTTACAGTCCTTGCGTGCAAAGGACGTAAGTATGAGTGGACCGAAGAGCAGCAGACAGCTTTCAAGGCTGTGAAGGCGCTTGTCGTCTCAGCTCCCATCCTGGCAAGGCCAGATTTTGGAGGCGCAATTTGTGCGCCATACCGACGCCAGTAATACCGGTATTGGAGCCGTCCTTCCCCAGGAAATTGAGGGAGAAGAGCGCGGAACGGAGTTTGCAAGCCACACTTTGACACAAGCTGAGAGAAATTACAGTGCCACTGAGCGAGAGTGTTTGACTGTGATTTGGGCAAAAAGGAAAATCCGACCATATAACGAGGGCTATTTCTTCAAGGTGGTCACCGATCACTTTAGCCTCCGGTGGATCCTTAGCCTCCAGAGTCCCACGGGAAGATTGGCAAGGTGGGCTCTGCAGTTACAAGACCACGATTATGAGTTATAACACCGCAATGTAGCCTTGCACCATGTGCCTGACGCCCTCTTCCGAATGTATGAGGAAGATTAGGGAGAGCTTGAAATAGGAGCCATCTCTTGGGCGGAAAATATCCTTCGCCGATTTCCCTGGTCCAAGATGTTCCCGGCCGACCGCGGGGAAAGCCGAAAGGATTGACGAAGAGGGTTGCACCGATGGATATGGGTGACTTTTCACACCGGCGTACGCCAGCGATGGCTAACCGAGCCAACTAGCGGCCACCTCGACAGAGTGGTAACCCGTCCATTCATTCTGTTTCAGATGGAGAAGAACACCGGAGTGCCGGATGAGGTGCTCCAGGCGATCCTAGCTGCAGCCAGTCCAGGCGGAGGAGATTGAAGCAGAAACCTCTGGGGGATCAGAGGTGACTCCTT
Source organism: Eupelmus azureus (assembly GCA_030522685.1). Classification (NCBI taxonomy): domain Eukaryota; kingdom Metazoa; phylum Arthropoda; class Insecta; order Hymenoptera; family Eupelmidae; genus Eupelmus; species Eupelmus azureus. Next base: position 949 of record JAPYZA010003674.1, on the reverse strand, counting down.
CGCTTATCCCCTCCCTCCGCAGGCCCAGCGGCCCACCATCCCCGGCCGCGGAGCCGACCGACGAAGAGGCCGAGGAAGGCCAAGTAGGCTCTTCGCCGCCTGCTCCTGCCGAGTTATCCGCAGTCACCGAATGGAAGCAGGTGGAGGAGCTCCTCCGGCAACCATGCCGGAGTTCCAGAGCGGCAAGAGCCGCTAAAGAAGCGGCATTCCTGGCGTGGAATAATTTCCACGCCAACCACCGGTGGGCCCAGGAGTATTCGGCTTCCTGGGCACCGAAGATGGCCGTCCAGCGGCGCGTACGGGCCGCCGAAAGGGAAGTGCACGCTGCTGCCAAGGCGGAAGAGGAGGCCCGCAAAATTGCGGAGGAGGCATGCCAGCGGCTCCACGCTGCGCGACAGGAGGTGCTGAGAGTAAAGTGGCTCCTCGCCGCCGCGGAGGAAAGCCCGAGCAAGGTTGGCTTCAGCAGCCGCGAACCCCGCGTACACAGGCAGTTTGGCGCGGTCTGCGGTGGCTGGAAACACCGTAGATTCCCCAGGCGGTCCATCGCGAAGGCGATGCTATATGTGCGGCCGTCTGAGGGTGGCATATTACACCGCTGCCCCGACTGGCAACTCCATAACCCTTCAGACCCGTGGTTCCGGCGGCGTAAATAGGGTCTGAGGGGTGCTACCTCCAAAGAGGACTTGGACCAGCTCTTTGTCGGTGAGGCAGTAGCCCTTGAATACCGGCAGTGGCTGACTCCCCTCTGGATTGTTCTGTGATAAATGTCAGTGATGTCTTGCAATAAAGCGTGTTGTATTTTCTTTATAAGAAACGCTTGGTTATTTGCAGACGTTTTGTCCTGATTTCTTTTCAGCAGCAATACCATGGTCCGTCGGAAAGTCGCGTTCTCGTCCTTTTAGGTATCGAGCACCCTTTCCGTGACGAATACGCTACGTGTGGTGGGGGG
>JAPYZA010003673.1:0-15610 GCA_030522685.1 Eupelmus azureus | reverse complement strand
AATTCCGAATGATGATACGCAACACTACGCATTAGCATACTTAATCGGCCCCTCATCCTATTAATTATAACACAAGTTTTTCATCAACATATTATAGCTTGCATTTTCGTTACGGGTAATTAACATTATGTTTATAATAAAAGTTAACGAAATTTAAAACGACATATTAGATTTTTATTCTTTTTGTTTGAAATAATTCTATTAAAATAGTGTTTTTAAAATATGTAATTTAATCTATTAAAATGTCGCCTAATTAATTTGAGAATGATTGTAATTTAATATATGAGATAATATGACGTGATTGTTAACTTAAATAAAAGAGTTGTTAATGTACTAAAAATAATCTTTTTTAATTCTTTGATAAATCGTTGTATTTTTTTTATCCCACTGTCACAGCTGAGTTAAAAAAAGATAATGAATAAAAAATGTGCTCTACTTTATCCTTTCTACATATTAAATCAGATTAAACAGAGAGATTGAAATTCGGTCAGTATATAGAAAAAAATTAATTCTTTATGAATTCTCGTAATATTAATAATTAAATTTTGCTTCAAATCCAAAACCAATTACAGCTAAACTGTTTTGTTAATTAAATTATCATGAAAGTAACTTTTAACTTATTTAAAGATGATTTCTGATAAGCTAACCATAAATTAAATTTAAAAAAATTTCCCTTGATTGTCTTTAGTATGATTTTTAAGTAGAAAAGGCCTTTCAATCTTTTTGAAAATAAAAAATATCTTAAAGCACAACATCAACATTTTTAATTCATTAGAAGAAAATTAGTTATTTTGAGCGTGATAAGAAGAATATGAAAAAACAGTAATTTTTATGTACAGTTCCTCGAAATTTGCACAAATAAAAAAGTTTGACCTATTTTTATATGAATAAAAAAGCTTTATTGGAAAAAGATACTTCAGACTCGGGTTAAAAAAGATACTTCAGACTCGGGTTAGCTGGTTTAAGCACTCGTCTCTGATTCGTGCTGAACATCCACCCTTATTAGGAACAGCTAATTTTCTCCTCTTGTTTTATAATGTCCTACACAACGTGTACGTTTGAAAAATGACTTATTACGTGATTACAAGTCCTTGAAGGTAATATTTCCAGAAATGTGTAATAACCTCGCGTAATAAATAGGTCAAGATTAGAGGCTACCTGGGTATCGCGCCCGGCAGCGCTCGCAAGTACAATATATATATTTGCAGTATTGCTTTGAATCAAGAGCTTTTCAAGCTCCCGCTCACGTAACCACATTAATTTCAAGAGTCGATCAATAAATCGCGCCTCGCCGCTGTCTATATTGTTTCGCCCGAGCAAAACAAACAGCACGCCGCGCCGATAAGTCGCCCGTATATTTCAGCCTCTCGAGGAGGAGCTAGCCCATCGGCCATAAAGTGGCAGCCGTCGAAGCAAAGCCGCCTGCTCTCTATATTTAGGAAGCTCGTTAGGAAACGTGTACAGCGCTACTCTCTCTCACTCGAGGGTGAGAACTAGCAGACCGCCCCTGCACTCGAGGCGTCGGCGCCTCTCTTGTATAGACGCAGGCCGCACGCGCCGCCTGCCGTACTCGCTTCGATGGGAGGATGAAGTATCTCTGACTTTGGAAGGCTAAGTAAGGCAAGCTCGTATTGATAGCGTCGGAGCTTGTCTCGCGTACATTAATAGCACTTTGGATTAGCCCAATTCGGGATGCGTGCTGCCAGCTTCCTTACCAATTAGTCGAGTAGTTGGGACGGGCGCGTGCCGCGAGCTTCAGAGTGTCTACGTAGATGGATAATACTTATCTGTATAGTGAATAGTAAGCAAAATAATTGCGTTATGATGCTCTTTAATTTGTTGATATTATAGTTGAATTTTAAATAAAGGACAATTTGAGTTTGAAAATGTATTGATCAATTTACATGTTTATTTTTGCTGTAATATTATGTTTGTTTCTTTTACAAATTATCTATGGAATAACTGGAGTATTTATAAACTTTGATAAAGAAAGGATCACTATGTCTTTTTATTATTAAAGTGTTTGCAACTGGTTTTTATAAATTTTATTATTTCAATATTTTTCGTTTGTTGATGTCATTACTTAAAATAGCATCTTCCTGAAAATTATGCATCATTTAAACTCACATCTATTGATCAAGTGTATTTCTATATATAAGACGTTTCACATATATGGTAGCTTGAAATTAAAATGATGCAGAACCGCTTTAGAAAATTTACATATTTACGTAGGCTGACTTTATTAGTATAATGTACATAACTAGTTTTTCTTCACAATACAAAACTGATACTATTTTAGATAACGACATTTAGATGACAATGAGTAGTTAAAAAGATAAAATTCAATTTATTCAGCATTATTGAAAGTAGATTTATCTGCATGCATGTTACAAGTTTTATTATTTTTCAAATACGTTTAATTTTAATCGTAATTGAATAATTACATTTGCAAAAACATTATTCTAATATAAAATGCAATTATTCAGGGTAAGCACATTACACTCTCTTATATAATAACAAAATTATATAGTTACATCACACTTGTCATCTTTCTTTACCAAATGCCCATTACAGTAGCTCTGATTTACCAAAGTTTCGCTAAATAAAGCCACCTCATTTATCGGGGTCATCCGGTCGCGCATCGAAAATTTCAGTCGAGCATTTCGGAGCCGATATGTACATACCCTGCGGAAGCGCGCTCGGTCAACGGCAATTAAACGACGGCACGCCGGCCAAGAAGGACAGTTAAGTAAACGGCGTCGTTTGCACCTGCGGCGCTGCATTGCGGCAATAATTTAGCGCGTCGAGCAAGCGAAGCGTCTTGGAAAGCTGCGCCGGAGAGAGCCAGTAGATGCTCTATAGTAGCCTCCACTGTATACTGCGGAGCTAACCGAGCTAACCTTCTCGAAATTTATTGCGCCACATCGCGCCTCCGATTCAATTATTACTCCTGGCGCATTAGCGAAAAATCTCGCCTTGGACCGTCGACGAATCAAAAACAAATTTCTCTTTGCGGGCCTCTAGCGTAGTCCGACGGCTATTTATCACATCGTCTCACGCTTAGCGCGTGGATGTAAGGCTGATAAATTACGTGTTCCTGCTATTTTCCTCGCTTTTTACGACACGCCTGTGCTGGCGCGATCATTTATTTCATTATGAATAAAGAAGCGTAATCTCGGCGATTCTCCCCTAATCGTCTTAATCTTCAGCTGAGATCGTCATTGTCTCCTTAGTGATTTTTTCTGCCGCTGTAGCGCGTTAAGTAGCGCGCTCGTTTTTTTCCTTCAATTTGAGGTATAGCGCGCGCGCTGCGACGCCGCCGACGCTTTTTTCTCTCGCCGGTCTAATACCATGCCGAAGGCCATTAAATCTCAATTTCATCTCATTTTCTAGAATAAAGTCTCTATGAAAAGCTGTTCATGCGGAACCGGCAACTTAAGGCGTGCCTTTTTATTCAGCACAATGACAGGAAAAAAAGTTGCGAGTCAGGACTGCGCTGATATCCTTTGTTCGCGTAAAAAATTATGTCGGCATCAAATATTTATTTCGGTTTTACTTTGCAGTCTTTGTTGCTTTTAAGCACTCGAGGCAGCAGGACTTCAATCATGCTTAAAAAAAGTAGGTTTATAATCATTTTAAAAATTTAGTCCTTTAAAGTTCACTAAGATTAATTATGTAAAAATTTGAGAAGATTTCTGGACGTTGATATAGTTTTATTCACTGAATATATTGCATGTATTTGTAATTTCTCCCTAAAAGAAGAAGAGTACTAAAGTCTTAAAGTCGTTACAAGTTTCTGCGTTTATTTATTTATTCATTAGACAGTTGTATCTACAATTTTTATGCATAACTAATTTCTGCAACGTAAATTTATGAATTCTAGGTCAAAAAAGCTTGTAGTCGCAGAAGAAACGAATCAGTTTTTTCAGCAACAAGAAAGTGTTAAATTCCGATTAGTTCTCACCTGCTGGATCCGTGGCCTCATCAATTTCAGATTTCCAAAGAGGCCAAAATAATCCCGCAGCTCTAGCAGGTAATTTCTCAAAGCCCGACATTACAAAGCAGCGCGGGCCTATAATAATCCCCCACCGATAAAAAAAGAAGAAAAAACCGAAAGAAAAGAAATCGCATCAAGAAGATATATAGCGAGGAGGATGACGAGGACGAGGAGAGCGAGCCTCTTTGTAATTTATGCGCAGGCGTATTTGCTCTCGAAGGCAGTTTTTTATGAATGAGCATCGCCGGGCCTCTGCCCCCCCTCTCGCTCTCTCGCTCTCCCAGGCCGATGAATGAAAGGAAAGGAGGATCCTCTCTCTTTCACGCGAGCAAGCCGGAATGAGTCGCCGTGTATACTTTCGTTTGCTGTATTGCGACACTTGGCGCGTTGGCGGTCATGCGTACGCGAGACAGCCTCGGCGCGCTGCTTCAATGCAAGCTAATTCTCAAAAAGCGAGCGGGAGAGACGCTCAATGGAAAAAGTCCGTCTGCGGGGGTGGAAGATTTACGAATCGTTGGGAGCTGGCTCTAGTAGGAGATGCGCCTGTGGATTAGGCTGGAGTTTCTTTGTTGAGTTTGTGTAGTAAAAACTGCATTGTTAGTGACAAAATGGAAAGTTTTTTATTTAAGAAGAAACTAACTTGTATTGATTTTGAATAAGAACTTTATATACTTTTGAAAAATTGATATATTTTTGTAAAAATAAAGTATACATGGAGAATGATGATATTACGTCGGACTTTAGATTTTCTCCTGATTTATAATAAAAAAGAAAAAAGAGAAAAAGTGATATAAAAAAGTTCTTTTCAAAAATGTACAATACATTTTTCGAAGACATATGATATTGATGTGGCAGAAAGTGAATTATTAGATATTTTTAATTTAAATAATTAACATTTTTAAAATGTAGTACTATTTTAGGAGGATAAGAGTACTGGTATTGTAATACTTTTCTAGAGTATATGTCTGCGAAATTCAAATGTATGAATTATTTGAATATTTCAAAGAATATTGTATGACCATTGAATGCATAATACCATTGTTGAATATGAAATCGGATTTGCGCAAAGCTTTCATATAACTAGCAAAACCGCCTACGCCTCGCGAATTTCGATAAAAAGGTATCTTTTACAAGTCGTAAAAAGATATCTTCATACAAATTCAAAATCGATATAGCTTTCATTTTGATATTTTATTCTTGACATACGTCGTATTCACGTATATTAAAAATTTTATCAAACTTTCTCCTTGATAAGAACCAACAGAATTTTTATAGCAGCACTCTGAAAAAGAGCCAGATAATAGAACATAAAAGAATTAACTCCGTGAAAAAATTGCACGACTGTAGTATTTCCCCAAGAGAGCTCGTACGTGTCCCTTTCTGCATTCGAAAAGAGATGCAGCCGACAGATTTGATGTGTTTACACTGAAACGTCTCTCATCGCTAGTACCTAGCTATGCCTGCGCGCTTCGACCTTTGAAACTCTGATTGAATTATTTTTAGAGCGCGGCCCCGTATACACATCCAAAATGCGCGGCTTCGAGCCTACACCAGTGACAGCTGTAGCGCGCTTGAAAAAAAGTACGCGCGAGAAGAAAAGAGAAAGAGAAAGAAGAACGCGTGATTAATCGTTCTTGAATTCGTATAGGTGAGGACCTGTCGATGCGCTCCGATCGCTCGTCTATATTGTATATCGTTGCCGAGCGATCTTTATTAGGTATACAAGCGCGAGCGATGATCGATCGTTGCCAGCTCGGGATTAGAGGATGATGCGCCGCTGACTAAACGCCGATGCACCGCAGTGACAGAATTCCAGCCGTTCGCTCGACTTGTGTGTTTGTTTGTTTAATCGATGGTCGGTAAAAATGGCAGCTCGCAGTTTTGTAGAGAGCTTTTTCGCTTGATGAAATTGGCAGCGCTGCGCAGTGGGGAGTGGATGATGGATCGCCGGCGCGGAGAATGTCGACGGGATCGATTTTAACAATGAAAATATGTAAACACACGCGATTATGTTTGTATATATATATATATATATATATACTTGCGTTTTGCTTAGTTTAGTTAATTTTGTAATTTGATTGTTTGGAAAATGAAATAGTTTAAGACTGATATAATCTTGAGTTGATTTGTAATTTTAAACAGGAATGTGTGTTGACAAACTTGAGTTTACATTTTTCTCTCTTGCTTTATCTTACCGTTACGTAAAGTTTTCCTAAGAATATCAGATTTCCCAGTTTAACTGTTTGTCAAAGAAATTTCTGGGTTTGAGTCAGCATTACAGAACGAATCCGTGCGTATTTCGGAAAGATAAATCAAGAGCTGAATTCTTCTACATACAACTTTAAAGGAGCGTCGATAAAAAATTCAATGTCGATGCATAGTTATTATTTTACGGATTTGCGGGTATTGAATTTTAAAGTAAGATAAAGAGTTGATCAATAAAAAGATATAACCGGGCTGCATCCAAGTTATACATAATATTGTTTGACGTCACGAATGTATATATGCCAAAACAAATTTAAATTGGATCCACTTAGTCCGTGATATTCCCGCCTTATTATAATATTTTTCATAACACACTTATATAAACTGTTTTATTTAAGACTAAATTATAATTTATGCAAAAACGATTTAACAATAATCCGTCGTTTTAATTCATGAACTCGAAGAAGGTCGCGAAGTGATGACAAAGATTGTTTACCAAAGCGATGCAAAGTTGCTCGAAGCAAAAAAAAAGTCTTTCGAAAGACCGATTGTACATTTGTAAATCGATTAGCAGAAGAAAAGTCAACAGCCCGGAGAACCGCGGAGCGCGCCGTCTATATTTATTACAGCGCGAGAGACACACGCGTCCTCGCGGCGAGCGAGCGATAAACAATTCCAGCATGAATATTCAATGTTTATCGGTATATGTAGGAGGAAGACGGTATACATCGGCGCGGCCGACTCTTGGCACAGGCCGATCTCTCTCGTTATAATCCAACTTTTTACTTGCGCTTCTGACTCGGTGTCCGGTGTCAGCATCGACATATACGTTCCTCCGAGAGGGAGCGCAGCTTGTCCTCCTTAAAATTGCGATCTGCCCTCCTCATAAATCTCCGGGATTCCATTGCAGCTGCGGCCTATCTCTTATAAACGAGGTGTACAGCGCGTCTCCGCAAGCAAGGAGAGTATATACATTTGCCGCGGGGCCGAGCCGCGGGAGCGTCGCCAAAAGGCTATTTTCGAAAGGGGTCGGACGCTGCCGCCGCCGCCGCCGCTGCTATTGCAGCTATGCTCGCGCCGTTTCGATTTTCCGGCGATTCGTTGCGTGAATTTTCGTTAGCGCACGTGTGTACATCGGCTTTGATCGCGCAGTTTCATTGCAGCCGAGAAGATTCGCTGCGATTCGGAAAGAACTGGTTTGTGGCTGGTAGGTTTGGTCGTTTTTTTTTCAAATCGAAATGGAAATTGACATTTTTTTTAAATTCATGGATCAGTTGTAGTGCAGTTATAACGTAGATGTTTTTCCTATTTATTATACATTCGGGAAGAATATAGTTATTTTCATATTTTTGAACTTTAATGCTTTAAATTACAGAGTTTTTCAGAAAAGTTACAACGTTTAAACATTTTTATAGCCATAAAATTTATCTACAAGTATATGAGAAAGTTAAAGCTAACGCAATAAAAGCGAGTGCAGATAAGAATGGAAGAAATGCAGTGTAAAAGAGTGCAGGCCATAAAACAAGAGAAGATCCCGAGAAAGGGCAGCTATACAAAGAGTCGAGCTATACGAAATGAGGAAACTTGTCCGTATACTTCCTAACGATCCAATAAAAACTTGCCACCTTAAAAGAACATCGGAGCGAGCGAACGCGAGTGGCGACGGCAGCGGCGACGTCAGGTACAGTTTCAATTACGTCAAGCCGCAGAGTCGCTAATTCGAGCGATAAAAGAGCCAGCGGAGCTAAAAAAGCGCAAAGCGCGCAGCCGGCTGCCCGGAGAAAGCAAAGTTACGAAACGAAACAATTTTTGGCAGCATAATTTAATTTGCCGGAAATATAAATCGGACGTCGCCGCGGCGCGCGGCGCGCGGCGAGGGGAACTTTAGAGCCGGCGACGGTCTCCAAGAAGTCTGGCTCGTCCTGCCCCCGCCTCGAATCGGGGAACTCGGGGAATGTGAAACCTCTGCCAAACGCAGCTCCTACTCTTTCCTTTGCTCTCGCGCGCAAGTACTTATAATGCCGCGCCGCCGTTTCTCGACTTTTCTTGCTCCTACCGCGCGTCCAATTAGAGTTCATAATGCGCGCCGGCGTCCACTGCTCTCTCTCTCTTTAGGATTTTGCTTTCTCCCCTTCTTTCTTCGTACGTATGTACATACGTCGTCACCCGTGCGCGCGAAACTAACAATGCGTGCATTCGGCCTTTCTCGCTCTCCCTCTGCTTCGTCCTGGTCTGCGGCGTTTTCGCAAGCCGAGGGACTATATATAGTTAGACGCGCGGTTCTTCCCCGTCTAGTTTCTCCCCGCGACTTATTCTTCTCCATGCTCGTTTGTCGATTTTTTGCGCCTCTCCTCATCCTTTACTTTTTATTCTCGCCTATCCGGCCTGCGCATATACTCGCTTTTTCTGCGACTTCATCCTGGTAGCATCACGAGCACGCGCACTTATATCTGCACCGCGCGATGCAATTTTTTGGAGTGAGCCCAGGAAGCTATCTTCTAGATTGCACTGAGATAAAAAATTTCTTTGCTAAGTAACGATCCGTCACCGGGAAATACTAGGAAACTTTATCGGATGGGTGTACTATTTCGCTGTATTAATTATTCAGTAGCGCGGAGAAAGTGAAGCGAGTTCATAATCATCGATAAATCGCGCAGAGTGACTTAAATAATAACTACAAAGCGGACCTCCAGACGATTTCCTTAATAATCGTAATTAAAACAGCGATTCTCAGTAAAAAAACAAAAAGAATTAACTCAATCACAAAGGCAAAGTGCACCTGCCGGCCACATCCTCAGCCAGCTCAGCAATAATATCCTCCGTATCTCTAGCATCGCTTCTGGGCTCCCCAAAGCCGTGCACCCAGTCCTTTCTGGCTTTCTTATCCGCGCCTCTCGCTGCACGCGCGCGCGTCTTTCTCACGCGTGCGCAGCCCGCGCTGCGGTGCGAACTTCCTGGCGCGCCAGTTTTCATGGGATGCTCCAAGTGCACGTCTCCGCGATACGCCGCGGCGCATTTTTAAACCGCAGCGCGCCGATTGTGAGCGCGGATAGCTTTGTTCCACTCCGCTCAATTTTGCGCTTTCATTCGGGCGCTGCATTCTTTTCTCCCGGAAGAGCGATTCGCCTTCTTTTTACCGCTTTTCTATTATTTCACCTGTCCGCGCGTAGCTGTCGTTTTTTCGCCCGGCCCCTCTGTAACGGTGCGCGGCACGTCTATTTACTTCTGCGCTCATTTTTTCGCGCTCTGCGCGCTTCGGGAGAATGGAAAGTGCGCGAGATGTGACGCGCCTGGCATTCTTTTATATTTATGGCTCGAGCGCCGGCTTTCCGCAAACTTCCATCAACTGGAGCGAGAGATAAAGTCTCTTCCACTTTCGAAGGAATCGGGCGACTTTACGCGCTTCTTGCACGATTGTTTTGCTTTCCAGTGTGTTTGCTCGCCTATCGAAAATTATGATCTTTACGTGCGTTGCGGGCTGCTATCGCTTCCTGATCGTGTGTCCGCGATTACGGAGATTTACATTCTTTTGAAAATGTAAGAATATACTTTTTTCATTTGAATGTGCTTAAGAAAGTTTAAATTATGAGTATTGGAAGTAACATTATTTTAAAGCATCTTATTTATGGATTCTGAATAAATTATGGTTTATAAAATTTTCTTATAATTTACATGAAGATTATCATGTTTAGGACTTGAAGAATTTGGAACGATCTTTCCAAACTTTTCTTATAATTTATATATTAATTTATGTATCGTTATTTATCACAGTATGCTTTTCCCTAATTTTAATATAAATATATAAACACCTAAGTGGAAACGATAATTTTCTAAAGTTCTAAAATCTGTGTAAAGTATGATGTAATAAAAACAAATAATATTAATAATATGTATTCTTGGATACACGTAAATGAATGCATTGCAGATATTAAAAAGACTAATTTAAATCATTACATTATCATCATGTAAATATCACTGTAGTCTTTTATTTATAGACCGTATTATACAATAGCAAAAATAAAACAATCTAAAAGAATGCACAAACCAATCGATCTCACAGAATACAAAAGAGAAAAAAAAGGCTCAGCATCGATTGAGTCATCGAGATGGCACTCGGGCGAACATTAAAGGGTCAATGCAGTGTCGACACGGTGAACCGCGATAAATGAAAAGAGAGAAAAAAAAGCAAAGAGACGCCGACGAGGGGAAAAAAAGAAGTCCTCCGCTAAAAGCGAAATAAGGCGACGGCATCGCTCGGCCTTTCAGCCCAAGGAATCAAGTTCCCGGAGAGTCCTGGGACTCGAAAAAGCACCGAGGTATTTAGAGCCGCGATGCTCGCCGGCTCCCTTTACCAGCTCTCGCCCGCAGCACACATACATGCGATCCCATCTCGCTCACGTCCTAAGTGTGCTGCTCTGGCGAGCTCACCTCCACCTTCGACGTTTTCAGGGGGGGGGGGGGCGTATATAATTCCGCGTCGGCGTCTTAGGGAGCGTCGCCGACATACGCACGGTAGTTTGCTCCCAGCACAAAGGAAGGCGAGCACACAGGTGTTTGCCTTTTTTTCCATGCATTATATAGACGGCGGTTGCAGCGCCGCAGCTTTATAGCCTGCGCGTGTGTATAAACTGCAGCCAGACGGAGGGGAGCAGAGGCGTGCAAGTATAGAGCGCTGCGCGCGCGAGAGGGGAGAGAAGGAAAAAAGGAAGCGCGCGGCGCGAGGAACACCGGTAGGTCAACCTGCATGCGTGCGCTCGCGTACACACAGGTGAGCGACTGTAATGCCCGCGCGCCGAGGGAGAAATGATCGATGGCTGGCCGCGCGCGCGCGGCTATAGGAAGTTGTTGAGTAACAGCTGATATACCTGCGCGCGGACTAACGTTCTTATACTTTAATGAGCGTTTAAGATGTCAATGCTGCGCGGCCGAGATACGGAAAAAAGTGACGACGCGCCGGCTTAATTCTGGCCTTCCTATCTCGCTTTGTATGGTGGACTAACGTTATTTACAATGCAATGAAAAGTGCTTCTGAAGCCTATATTTAAAATTAGATACCGAGGAAGATAGATTGCACGCGCGCTCTCGCGTTCTCTCTCTCTCTCTCTCTCTCTCTCTCTCTCTTTCGAGATTTTAATGAACGATCGGCCGACGATGATTTTCGTGCAATTACTTGACCGTTAACATCAAAATTAACGGACCGAGCTGTATACAGTTAAAGTTTCAGAGTTAATCCATTTGTTTTTTATGGAATCCTTTTTTCTCATGTTCTTTTAACTTTTAAAGTTGAGATTATTATTATTATTATTTATTAATAATAGCAAACTCTATAGTTGGGACAATAAATGAAGAAAAGAAAAAAATTTGCAAGTTCACTTGATGAAGGGCATTATAGATAACTGTACTGTAATCCGCCGAAAAGCAGATGTTATCTCCTTGATGTGGGAGAAGAACGGCTTGATCGATTATATTGGGCACACCTTTGAAAATGCTTTTGAGAGATAACAAATCTGGACGCATAAAAAAACAATGAAATACGAAAAAGTTCCCTTGCATAAATAGATACATTAAAAAATATATCCTTAAATAATTTTAACTTGATAAATATATGTACAGTTTACAGAATTTAGATTCTATTGATTATTTCTAATTTTTCATTTAATCAGGAAGTATTGATTTAATTGTCTGTAATTATTTTCCGTATTACATTTAGGGAAAAATTCTGCAATACCAGTATTTTCACTTTCACACGAATATATTGGACTAACAAAGCATAATAAGTAATAAGTTATCTAAAATTGTATAAATTGTATTGAGTAATATATCGCTCATTATGGAACTAGACATCACAGAATATTAGTTTTTAATACGGTGCTAGCAGTCAATAAGAAGTTTATTACACATGGTGTTGAATTCTTATCGTTATCTTTTACATCTTCCGTTCAGATGTATGTGTATAGATTTTAAATTGAAATGAATTTTCTGATAGTCTAAATTTAAAGAGATCAGTTTTAAAAATAGCTATAGACTGCACAGTTGCACAGTTGAAATGAATTGAAGTAATACCGATTTTTTTAACGTATAGGGAAATGAGTTTAAAATTTACGTGTAAAATGTGTGGAAAAGGTAAAAAAAGTGGTCAAATTTATTGTAATTTAATCTTTTCTACTTAATTCAATTAATATTAATATTAAAATATTGCACTTTTTTTAAGTACATTAAATTGGCATTGAAAGTGGCATATTCGTGCGAGGTAAAAAATTTGATTAAAGTAATGTACGAACTGATAATTATCGTCAAGTTTTCAGTCTCCAGGCTACATTCATTGGAGCAAAGAGCCGGCTTCCGGTAGAAGGAGGTGCCCCTTTAAAAAGATTTAAAGGCAAGTCAATAAACTGCCGAGCGGCGCGAGTCGCGGCCTCAACCAAGGATCCCCGCAGACGTACACATACACACACTTACAGGTCTACATCTTTGGCGGCGGCGGCGGCGGTAATTCGCTCATTATATTCATAAGCAGCAAGTGAACGGCGCGCGGGGCTAATTTTTTTCCCAGCGCAGCAAGTGACTCACCTTTTCGAAGGCTTCCAGCGACGCTTCAGGACACCGAGCATTGGAGGAGAGCCGGCGACGTTAACGAGCTCTGGGCCAGACACGCCGCCAACGGACTTCCGCCTCCCCGCGGACTCCGTCTGGCTGCTCTCTCTCTCTCTCTCTCTCTCTCTCTGTTTCTCGCGCACAACAACACACACAGCAGAGCCGAGCGAAAGAGAGCGGCTCTCGCTTATCGGCCAACAATCAGCGCACCAGTGTGTAACGATCACTTTTTAATAATCGCCGCAAGGAAATAATGAACGACGAGCTGCGCGCTCTCTCCTCCCACAACAGGGCCGCGCACTTTTATCCAGATTCTTCGAGCGCTCGGCTCGGCACCATCGCGCACCGGCACCTCTCCTTACATTCAGCACCAACGAACCTTTATCTGCACACCTACAACACACCGATTTCCGGAGAAAAACTTTGTCAGTCTGACCCTTGCGGAGCTTCCTCCTTTCTCTCTATTTTAAGCTTTATGGAAATTGCTGGCTTGTTTAGAGCTTTTTCGATTTTAATCGCAGCGCACAAGTTTCCAACCCGCAGAAACTAAGCTCACTGCACGCGGATGAATTTCAAGGTCGAGTGAGAATTTGCTGGATGTAGTGCGATATACGCGGGACAATCGATGCTCCACTTTCGTCTGCGCCCAAATGCAGCGCTTATATGTGTATATTCTTCTTTCTAGTATTTGCCAACTTCGCGATGCTTCTACAACACCGTTTCAAAAAATTAAATTATTTAAACATTTTTATAAATCGTTATTGAAATAAAATTATTTTTTTTTTTAATTTTTGACAATTTCTTTTCTTTTCGTCAAGAAATATGACACATTGTATTATTGCAATATGCAACGAAATGAATTTTGAAAAACAACATTACTCATGATCAATTTTTCAGGTGCAACTAATTATAAATTTTAATTACATTATGAATTATCAAAAAGTAAATACAACAATTAATTTGTATGATGTTAAATTTTTATAATTATTCAATTAATGTAGTATTTTTTCTGACTACAGAAATATAAATGTAAGAAAAATGAAATGTAAAAATTTCTAAACTGAAACTAAACACACAGATTTTCACAGAATTGTAATTAAAAGCCATTAAAAAATAATGAATTATTTTCAAAATAAAGAGTTAGTTTGTACGATAAGAGACATGAGCATTAGCATGTTTACATGTGACATTGATTGGCCCTGTATTAACCACACTATATCGATTGCACTCACTAGTAATTAAAAAACATGATAGATATCCACATTCGAAACTCTCGATAAACAAACTATAGCCATCCGGTAAATTATGAATGAAGCACTATAAACGATATAAAACGATGAAAACTCGCTTGTTCAATCAATAGAAACAATACTAACTGCTGCTCTGCAGTGGATTAGCTCCTCTCGCAAGGGTAAAGCGACAAAGTTTCTCACTATCACCTTTCTTATCGTAGAGCAGCCAATCGTATAATTGAGCGCTAAACAAACTCTGGGAAAAAGGGCGCAAGTGGCGAACGCGCGGCATAGAGCTGCGGCTGCGGCGGCGACGGCGGCTGAGAGTCGGTCGCGCGCGAACCGGCTACACGCCGAGCTCGGACTAAACTGCGCGCGTGCCAGGCTGCCGGCTGCCGAGTAGGAGAGCCGATGAGGTGTGTGCGTGCGCGCCGCCGCTGGCGGCCCGAGGAGGAGAGAGGGCATGCGCGCGCTGCTGCAACGCTGCTGCGGCCTGCTATATACATGTCAACCTGCTCTTTCTCTCCCTCTCTCTCTCTCTCTCTCTCTCTCTCTCCTCTCCCTCTCTCTTTCTCCTCGCTCTCTCTCTCTCCCCCTCTCTCTCTCTCTCTCTCTCTTGCTCTCTCGTGAACGACTTACTCTGTTTTTTGGCACTCTCGAGTTTTTAGACATAGTCGCCACTCTTGGATTTTCAAAGGGTTGCGCTTGCTGTTTCAACTTTGTAAACGTTCGAGTTCATGTTTTCTCATTCTAAATAAAAATTTTATGTATTTTTTATATTGCTTGACTGATTTCTTACCAGAAAATTACAAATAACCAAATTAAATCTCAAAAGATGCTAAAAAATTCTTTTACATGTACATTCAGGAACTTATTTTCTTTCTTGAATAAGATATACATAATACAGACATAATTTTTTCTAATGCTTTATAAAGTATTAGAAAAATTGTATCCCTATAGCAGGTTTTAAATTTATTTATATTTTATCTCATAAAATTACGCCATTTTTTAAAATTCTGTTTATATTGTGATGTGCAAACTAGGTCAAACTTTAGATAAAAAATTTATGTAATTAATGTAACAGTGACACCCAATCGTGATTCTACATAATCGATTCTATACAGTATTTTCTAAACAAAATTCATTCTACACAATTTTTACTTTTCTTTAAATTATTCTACACACTCATTTCATTTTTGTGTACAAACAGAAGCCGATTCTGTACACAATAATTAAGAGGTACATAATCAAAGAAAAATATTTTTTAATCTAGTTAAAAAATATTAAAGATTAGCTTGTTCTACACTGTGTAGAATAAACATAAATTATTTCAAAATTAATAAAAAAAAAATTTCTAATTTGAGTAGAAAAAGGAACAGTATAAACTCAATAATGGAAACCTAAAACGATGCCTATAATAGATACAAGTTAAAAAATTGCTATGTTATAATTTTTAAGATAATAACAAATCTTTTTCCATAACACAACGCTTAATAAACGTGAAGCAATTTTTATTATAATTAATTATTATTATATTTTTGATATTATAACTAAATATATTAAAATAGATAAAATCGTAGTA
>JAPYZA010003672.1:0-30078 GCA_030522685.1 Eupelmus azureus | reverse complement strand
TACAATCGGTAAAATAATTTACGATCGTTTATGGGACGTCTAATTTCTTTGCTGTGAAATTTCAATCCTTACAATGAAATAAAATGTCCTCGGACGTTTGTACATTAAAATAATGCACTTTTCTAGTTGCTGGGTAAACAAATGAAAGTCTAAGTTTGCAGAAAGGTTGACTCAGATCTTTATTTCATGAAGCTTTTATATGCAAAACGAAGTAAAAGGCTTTTTATTACCAGATGGTAAAATTTAATTACTGTCGCTTAGTATTATATGTTTCTTTATTATTTTTGAAACGTGACGTTATTTAAAAAGCTTAATTAAATGAGCAGTTGCTTTTATGGAGAGACACGGAAAAAATTTTCTTTTTTTACGATGTATAAAACTTTCGATGACTTAGATATACTGGAAAATAGAATTTAATAAGATTCGTTACCCTGGAAAATTCTATTTTCAATCTAGACAGGTTTCATGCATGCGTCGCTGCGTGAAAATTTCATTGCAAATATTAAAAGGTTTTACGGTTAATTAAATTCATTGAGTACAAGTATCTTAAAATTAATTGATTTTCTACTATTTTAGTATTTGATTATTTGCTAAAAAAATTTAAACGGGATGATATCTGCAAGCTCGTACTGACAATAAAACATTAGTAATTAGAAACACAATGCATTTAGCAGATATTTTCGTAGACATGCATTGAATAATTAATTAACAACAGATTAATTTTCATTCGACACAATTTCTCGTATTGCAGAGAGTTAATTTTTCATACAAAGTGCCCTAGGTGTATTAAAAGCTTACTCATTTTAATTTTGTACAGTAATTTTTCAAATTAAGGCTTCAGCAATAGCTTTTAGGAGAATTAAGTTTAAAATAAACTAAATTTATGAACCCCGGCACGTAGTTTTAAATTACCTTAACAAAAATCCTGAAATGTTAATGGAGCGGCAACGTCATAATAATACACTTATTATAACTTACACAAGTATGCTTCCCTTTCATACTCCCGACAATATGAAAAGTATGCATTCTCGCCTAAGTTTTAATAAGTACTATTACTATCCGAGAATTCAGATACTATAAGTTTTAGTTGCCCCATCATTATCAAGCTCACAATTGACTCGGATTGCCGGAATTTCCCGCACTACCGGGCGCACATTGTGCTCAAAAATAGGGCAGCGAGCCCGCGTTCACACCAAAGTTCAAGACGCCCAAGTTTTGCAAAAAGCAATTTATCACGATCGAATTTTCGGCGGGCAAACTCTCGCAAAAATATCCCGTATTATGACACATCGTAATCTGATTGACAGTAATTAAAGAAAAAAAAAGGGAAGCAGCAAAATTGTTTGCTCACAAAGCTCGACGCGCGCGCAGCGCGGAAAGGCTCTGATGTCCAATTACCTTCGCGAAGCTCTCGGATTTTTCATTGTTGGAATGTCGCGCGCTCCGTTGAAATTGAAAATACGGTAATTGGCAACTATTTTCATTTTTCCGCGACTCGCTGGAAAATAATAGAGGTAATATGGCTCAAAAAAGCGCTCGGAGCGCGATTCTGAATTTTTTTTTACCCCCCTAAGGCAAATAGAAAATTAAGCTCGTGGATTGAGTTGCGTTTGCGGAGCCGTCCCATGAATCCAGCGCGAAGTGCAACTATTACTCTTAATTAAACGTGTAATCGAAATTAATTTTACTTACTCAGCGCTCGTGTATACGTATTACACAGGCTGCCATAATTAAAACGATTTATCTGCAATTATCATTACGTTATTAAGCGCGATTTGTACTATATCAAATTTAACAAAACTGCCATCCAAACGCGTAATTACGTTAAAATAATAATTGCTTTGGACGCGCGATGTTAATGATTGTAAATACGACATTATCGCATGTCATTCGAAAAAAGCTCCGAGAGAAGCTTGCATTAGGAAAATTCAAAATTTTAATGAAATAGAGAAGAAATGAACTCGGATGTCAACAATAAATACTAACCGATCATCAAAATCGACAGCTTGGAATTTTCGCATAAAAAATTCAAACAGCACCGGCGGCGTATCGTTCGCCGTCAATAGCGCGAAAATTAATAACCGTCCCGATAAAAATGATACATCCGCGCGCTCCAGGAATTTGAACCTGAAAAATCGAATGGCCCGTATGAAAATGTAAAATTGCATTATTTAAATTTATTCGCAGAGTGCGGCCTCTCTCTCACTCTTGAGCGAAAACTAACAAAAACGATCCAATAAAAATGATACATCGACAGGTGTGCCGGGGCGCGCGCTGGCTTCATAAAAATTTGTCCGAAACGAAAAATTGAAATACAGCGAGGCAAATTTCGCTAGTCCCAGAGGGCGGTATAAAAAATTTTTTTTAATGTCGAGCCTTTGTAGCGCCGCAGCCTCTCCATCTGCGTTATAACACGCGTGCCGCTGGATCTCTCGTAAATTTCGATGTACTGAAGTGAGCCTTTTACTATACAAGCCTATCGTAAACGAAAATATTAACGATGCCCCGCCGCCCGCGCTCTGCCGTGCGCTATTACAATGCGTTCATGTTTATTCAATGATACGTATATTTTACGCGCCTTTTATCATTTTCGCTATTTTGTTGTATAAATCGAGAGCCCGCGGATAAAGAATACGTCCAATTATAAACTTGAATGGAAGTTCTAAAGTACTCGGGGGGTGAAATAGATATAGTTTAAAAAGGAAAGAGTAATAAAAGTTGCTGTTAGTTTTACGGAATTGTAATTTGCACGTTTGAAATAAAAATAACAAAGTTCTTGGCTTGGCAAAAAAAAAATAAAAAGTGCGACCGCAGAGATTTAGTTTACGGCGCTGCGCGTTTTTTATTTACCCCTTTATTTTGGTAGTGTACGTAGGTATATGTACAGTGCAATTGTTGTGGTAGTCGACACGAAATATTCAGATGAATTCTCGAAAAAAAGTGCGCGGCAGTAGTATATCGTATGAAAAAAATATATATTTTTTTTATTAAAAATAAAATGAATCGTTTTCATCTTGGAATAGCAATATTTTTTTCATTGTTTTAAAAATACTTTATCAAATTGGGATGTAAATCGAAAGGGCTTCGCTCAATTTATCACTGACGTGACTTTGAAAAATGGCCACTCGTGAGATAAACGTGTCTCAAGTTTTTACGCTGCATTGTACTAGGTCTTAAAACGCCAAAGTTTAAAATTTTCACTTCGATAAATTTGAGAGAATATACATAAACGTCGTTTTGAAATATTTACAAAAATGAAACTTACGGAAATGTTTGTTTTTCGCGTACGTAATATTTTCTTCTGAACAACAAAAATAATGTATCTAAAATGCAAAATAACATATTGTTCTTTGCCCACGCAGATCTGGATTCGCTATTCGCTATGTTTGGCTCTGGTAAGTTTGCCACTCGCCGCAGAGGGAAATATCACCACAGCCGCCACAAAAAACATGTCGGACTGGTGTCTTAAAGAATGCATATGTCTTTCGAACACCAAGGTATGTAAATGCGAGATATCGATTTTTTGCTCATATTTATGATCTCTGACTAAAACATCAACAGTGTTTAACATTTTCCTTCCGTTTTTCCCTCTGTATTATTCAAGAATAATCGAAACGCTCTCAGAATTTAAATATTAATGGCATATGAATACAATGCTTTCTTGCCGTACCTACACACAATCCCGGTGATTTTTAAGGTTTTGAACAAGACAATGAAACTTGCAGTGTAGTTTTCTTTTTAAAAATAGCAAACTTTACCAGACGTTTATTTTTATTTTCATTTTTAGTTTGGCGAGTGAAAGATAATTTTTTCGAACTTTTTCATTTATATTTAAATATTTTTAATGCCAGTTTGCAAAGACCATTTAGAAAATTGCACTCTGTAATCCCGTTTGGCTGTGTAATAAGAAGTTAGTGCACTGCGCACAGGATGTTTAAAACATAAACTTTAGTAATATTAAGGAAATGTGGGGTGGTTTCACGAATAGGGTGGATTGTTTACTTGAACTAAAATTTTTGAGCGGCTGGTACTTTCATAAATCTAGGTAAAATATCTTGGTATACTGAAAACAATATGGCTGATAAAATGAAGAATATGCTTCCAACTGAAATACGGTATGGTGGTAATATATTTATATATTTTTATATGAGATGAAACATAAAGTGAACATACAAACCATGAAACAAGGTTAATAAAGTATAAAGTTTCAATTGTAAACTTTCAAAACAAAGTAGTGTACACATGAAAGGAAAAATTTCGCTTTATAAATTTTATGAATTATTACATTTACATCGTACTTTAAATTAGTAATTAACTTAATTTAAAAATTTATTATTGCAGTAATTGCTTTTAAAAAGAAAAACAATAATTATTAGCGTAGTAGTTGCATTTAAAAACTATTATAAAAAGTAGACTTAAAAAAAGTACTAAAAAAGTAATAAAATTTTTAATTTTTTCCTTTTATTTTAATAGAAAAAGTAAAAGAAAATATCAGCGGCTTCTACAAGATATGATTAAGAAGAATTTGAGGATGTAGGAGAATTTGAAGCAGGCTCATTAAATAGACCGTTAAGCTCCTTTGGAACTCCTAAAGTTGAACTGTGTATTTTGACGATTCCTTATTATGATTTCATAACTTTTTCAAATTTCTCTTAAAGCATTTTAAAGGAA
Organism: Eupelmus azureus; assembly: GCA_030522685.1. NCBI lineage: Eukaryota > Metazoa > Arthropoda > Insecta > Hymenoptera > Eupelmidae > Eupelmus > Eupelmus azureus. The sequence goes on along the minus strand of JAPYZA010003672.1, from coordinate 25,407 downwards.
AACTATGACTGTAGATGAAACTTTTTTATTAATAAAAAATTCAAATTCAAATTTTATACGTCTTCCAGCAGAATTTGAATTTGAATTCCGCAACTTTCATAAAAACTATTTAAAATAGATAAAACAAAAAATTTCTTTTTTATCACACGGTAATTTTTGGTTCAACTTTTTCCTACTCCTAATACCTATAGTTGTTTAAACTTATTTAAAGTCCACATAGAAGTTCGTTCGGTTAAATTTTCGTCGCCTCACAAATTTACTGCCTTGAAATCGCTAATTATCTCCGTCTTTTAAACCGCGAATTTCCACTAAATGATATTATTCTCGAGACTAGGTCAAAAGAAAGCGATTACACCTCTTGGATTCAAGCCATTGCCTACCTCCTTTTTTTTCGCGACCTATATATGACAGAAACTTTAGTCCTTAAATGTAGTGCTACTGGACTAATTATACAAATATATTTCAATAAGAATCGTTTGTTTGCTATAATGAAGTAATTACACGTTTTGCTAGGGATCGAATTTCGGTATAGCGACGTAATTCCTTATTATATTATTATCTTATCGTTTATACGATAATAGGGACTAAGCGAATTAACTACACTGCGAAGAGGATAAGGATTAAAGCGTTGCCTGTACAGGATTTGTGAATACTTATTAAACTGATAAATAATAAGTGTGAACTAATTTAAAATTTCATTCTTTAATCGTTCATGGGTTACTTATTTGTAATTATTTAATGAAAATAAAACATACTTCAACAAATTAAAAAGTTTCTATTTTGCACTTTTTATTCTTAATATAGTAATCATCTGTCAAAACGGAAGAAAAAAGATACATAAATTTCAAAATTTAATTGAAAACTTAAGAAAAATAATAAGTAACTATTGCGAAGTTCCCAAGCTATGCTCCTATCGAACGGATCTTGATTACTTTACGCAGTTGCGAAGGGTAGCAATTCAGATTGCACGAGAGATAACATTTTATTATCCTAGCTCTTCAAAACAATATGCATCTTAATAAAGCAATTTTGGAATTTACATAGTAGCTTGTAGTTTCGTTCAACTTTTAGGTGTACCTGTATTTTTAGTAGAATCGATTATTTAGTATTTTGTAAAGTTTTATCACGTGTAAATTTGTTTCATGTATTTTGTAAAAAGTTTGATTTAAAATATGCAACTAACTTTCATATTGCAAGTCTTGTCTTTATTATAACTTTCATAATAGATTTACTACATTTCCAAATATAACTCTCACTAAGTAAATGAAACAGTTTAACAATCCACTAGAATATTTAAAATAGAATAAATCCGAGTAATGAAAACAGTTTTTTTTCCATCTCTTTATCAAGTTTATTTATTTATTTTAACAGCGATTATTTCGGTCCACTTATAAGAACACATAAAATATGCATCGCAGTTCCAATTTACATATCCCTCAAGCTGTATCCGCTAACTTACTAAGCACCCGATTCTCCAGCCAATCAATTAATCATTAAAAATAACCCAACACTGTCCCACAATCCTTACATACTCTAAGAAAAAACCCAACAAACCACACCTCTAAATAACTCAACTCATCGACAACCCAACAAAACTTCCCAATCCACCACAACCCAACGATCTCCCTCCTCCCACCCCTTCCACCACCTCCTGTTATTTTTGCCTCCACCAACTGCACCACCCTACGAAAATCAATCTTAAACGCCGCGAGAAAGAGCTGTTATTCCGGGCGATCGCAGAGCAAACAGCCGCTAAATTTTTCCCAACCCCCCCTGCGGTAATTCGCGGATAAACTTGCGGCGATCGGGCGACGAGTATTATGCGGTTGGCTGCCGGGGCTCGGCATTCAATAAACCGAAATTTAAACCGGCCGCCGCGATCAATATAGGGCCGTTCGCAGAACGAGAAGAGGGAAATAATAGCGCGGACACCGCAGGATCTTCGCCGTGCCGCGGCTGATATAATCGAGTTAACGTATTGTTATAAACCGACGAGGTGGGTTCTAAAAAAGAAGTGGGTTTAGTTTACATTGTGGGATTGATTATCGGGGGTTTCGTTCTTGCTTAGTGTTTTTATACGTTTGAGCTTTGATTCGAAAATATCTTGGTTTAATTGGATTCGGGTGCGGGTAATTTTGCCGCTCGGTAAATAGAATAATTCATTTAAGAATTATCATTCCAGCCGCGCGTGATTTAATAATTCGTTCGGATAGGTAAATACGCGAGGCTCAAAGCTTTGACGTCGGCTTTTGCTTTTTAAACGTCATTCCAGTATCGCCACTATGAAATTAAAAATTAAACGTTTGACGAGACGCCGGCGATGGAAGATCAAAATTGAGGCGGAAAAATAAGATACGCCGGCGGGTAATTTTAATCGAGCGGCAGCTTCTGCTTCTGCTATCAATCAATTAAATAGTTTCGTATGTGGGGCATGAACTCCTCCGCCGAGTTTAATGAAGGCTGTCTAAGTTACCGATACTATGTCGTATTAAGGCCAAGCCCAAGATGCTGCAATTGCTTTACATAATTCCGCAATCGCGCATATATACGGCTAAATTGTTCGCGCGCTGTTTTACAAAGCAGGGAAATAACTCGTGAATATTTGGGTTTGGATATGTGTATGTGTGTACGTGGGTTTTGAAAATTTGTGCGATTTCGATTACAGGTTTGCGCGTTTTTGAAGCTCGTGAATTTGGGTTCGGGGAAATTTGAAATTCAAAGGTTGCGCGCGCGCGGCTGTTTTTAAAATCATTTTTTCAAATTTTAAATTGAAATCCGAAAAAGCCGGGCGAACCCGGCCAGTTTAATGTAGTGACGTTCATGGGCGTATAATATTAACTCGAGAACTTTAAAGCTGTTTGCCTCAAATCCGTATACTTTTCGAACTGCGTGGGGACTTTTAAACTAGTATAGCAATCGCTTTCGAATTTAGGTTGTATATAAAGCAGAACATTAGCTACGGAAAAAGTTTCGGTGGAAATAAAATTCTCGTGTGTGCTATTACTTTTGGCGAGATAAAAAGATAGTTCCTTTTTTTCTGAAAGCTAAAAACTTTTTATGAACTAATGCGCGGCCTTAAAAAAATTTTAACTTTTGACTTTATAAATGATGAATAAAAATATACTATATTTTAATTTAATTTGTTTGAGCAAGTGCAAAGTAATTGAAAACTGCATTTTTCAAAGAGAAAGTTTTTATTTGTATAGTGCTGCATTCAAAAAGAAAGCTTTTTATCATTTGAATTCGCGCGCTGTTTAAAGTAGTTCTTTGAGATAAATGTATACCATCCCCGGATCTATCGCCTCAGAAATTAACTCAAAGAAATATTCATCTATTCATTTTTCAAATTATGCGAATCAAGATCTAATTTGACTTGAAGTCACAACACCAATAAATGGCTATTGAAAAACCAGGTCATATAATATTTTTAAATATTTAAACAAAAAGTCGTTGAATAACAATGTATTTTTAAATAAGTAAATGTAACATAGAGTGAAGAGAATTCGTGTAAATTATCGACAAAATACTATAGTAGAAAATTATTTAGGCACTAACTAGGACCCATCTACTTCATCGAGTTACTAACTAATTCGTAAATAATAAAAAAATTGAATACAATCGTAAAATAATTTTAATTGTGATAAATAGGTGTTAGTTATTGAAAAGATTATTCTCTGTAAAATTTACAGAGTTGATAGCATCATTTTTACACAAATATCATATTCGTTCTAGAAATGCGAATTAGCAAAATTTTTATTCAGACGCCAAAATCAACTTGAAATTATTAAAATCAATTTAAAATTTTGTTTTAATAATCACGGAGTAATAAAGAATTTTACTATTAAAAGTTTACTATAATTTATGGATAATTGCATCTTGTTTCATTGAATAAAATAGAAAAAGTCGAATGTACTTATATATAAGCTCAAAATCCCGCCTAACTAGGGCCTTTTCATTGAATAAAATAGAAAAAGTCGAATGTACTTATATATAAGCTCAAAATCCCGCCTAACTAGGGCCTAATTTGGTGCAATTTCAAGTATAAATAAAATATTTTATCATGTTTTTCCGTACATAACTAAAATATAAATATGTCTAATGTATAGTAACTTAAAAAATCAGAAAGTGCGAAAATAATGTTTTCAGATATCCATCAGGTAACTCAAAGACCCTAGTTAGGCCCTACCTAACTAACCTTACTCAACCATCCCAAAATTATTAAACCCACCGTAGCTCACTCACCCACCACCTACACCACCCCTTTAACACAAACCCTCACCTCATCTACTCCACAGATGCTGTGCAACAACGGCGGCCTCAGGAACATCCCCAGCCGCCTGCCCCTCAACCTCGAGGACCTCAGCCTCTCCAAGAACGACTTCCCCCGAATCCGCTCGGAGGCCTTCAGCGGCATGCGCTCGCTGAAGTTCCTCACCCTCGACCACAACAACATCTCCGACATCCGGCCCTTCGCCTTCAAAGGGCTCAGCAAGCTCCGTCAGCTCAGCATCCAGCACACGCCGCTGCCCTACATCGGCGAGTTCTCCTTCGCCGCCCTCCAGAACATCAGCACGATCCTGCTGGCCCACAACAAGATAGCTTACATCAAGGGCGAGGCGTTCGCAGGCAGCTCGCACATTACGTTTATTATACTGAGCCACAATCCTCTGAGGACGATACATAGCAATGCGTTTTCTGGATTGACTTATGTGGGTAATCTGGTGCTGCCGGCTGGTATTAGGAGCATCGAGCCGGATGCCTTCAAGGGCCTGGAGTCGGTGGGACTGCTGAAGCTGACCTTCATGGATCTGGACGGACTGCAGCCGTTTACGTTCAGGGGACTGAAGTGAGTGGTGATTTTATTTTGGTTTATTGTATGGTGTGGCTTTTGGCGTGGGAGGGTTGGGAGGGGACTGAAGTATCGATTTTTCATGGGAACCGAGCGACGGGCTCTGAAGGGCTTAAATTTTTTAACGCGGAGGTTGATGGATTGCTGGAGTGCTGGAGTGATTAGGCGGGCGTCGATTTCTTTGTTTTTTGGTTGGACAAACGAGACTATACGTGCACATTTTGAGAAAAAAAAATGGCGTCAATTATTCTTATTTGAAATAAGCTCTAAAACACAGAGCGCTAAATTTCAAAAGATAATCTCACGCCTCCATTGTTGAATTTCAACGTTTGACACTCTGGAGAATCAAAGAAAGCGGGAAGCCCTGAATTTTTGATCCGTCACTTCGCGCGCCGTCGCGGTGTGGGTGTGTATCTTTTGAAGAGTGCAGCCGGAGAAGTGACGTTACAAAGGGATTTTGCCGAGCTGTAACTTTGAACGGATTGGGCTATTCTTAAAATGGAATGGGAGCCATCAGGGCGTCGGCTCTTTACCAGGGGGTTGGAAAATTCCTTAGGTGGGTGTGAGAATTTTCAGTCGGCTGCTTTGATGTCGCTTCGTTTATAATGCAATAATCGAAATTGTGGAATTCTTTTTTTGGATTATTTGATGCACAGGGTGTGGTAGTGTGGAGAGGTTATTTATGATAAGATGGATAATGGTGAGATTGTAATTATACAGAATAATATAACTTATTTTTGTGTATATTCATGTACTTTTTAACTTTACTATAAATACGGTTACAAATCAAATTCTGCAAGACTTAATTTTGGCATAAACGAGAATAACTGAAAATTAACGTACAAAACGACCAATGAACTCCTAAAGTCCTTAAAAAGTAAGTAAAACAATAATTAAATAGCACGCCGACAGCCGCCCTCCGCTGATATCCGTCTAAAACTGACGCAAAGGACTTAAGCCGATTAGCGAGCCCTTTTATACATTCCAAAACTAAGCTCCACTTACGTGAATTACAGCTCGCTAAAACTGCCTTTGTCACTTCGTTCTGCCACCTCTCGTCGCCTCAAAGGCCAGCCGCGGAGTGACGTTTCGAAAATTAAGTCTCTCGCAATTTTCGAAAATTTCAATGAAATTTTCAAAAAAACGGAATTCATAATGCCAGAGTAGCCCCGTGCCGTTCGGGAGATTTTGTTTGTCTTGGAAAGCTTTTAATATTAATGTAGTAAAGCCGCGCGCTCACTTTTATTTTCACTCTCAAGAAGCGCCCAGGGCTGTTCAAGGGTTAACTGCAATAATGCTCGACTACAAAGACTTGGGTTATATATAGCGCGGCGGGAGTAAGATACGGGTATATGTATATACGGGCTAAGCTCAAGATATGCTGTTTTGTTACACTTAAGTTTAGCTGACGTTGAGACTAGGTATATTAGTGATAAGCGCTGGTTAAACGTGAAACGTTTAATGAAATTTTTCACGCATAACTGTACTGAAGAAAAGTTTGTGCTTTTTATGGGGGGTGAAGTAGTTCTCTAAGAATTTACGAGAATTTTATATGGTTTTCAGGTGGTTTTCAGACAGTTATCATGTAGTCTTCGTGGCAAAATTTCGTGAAATTCTTACTTGGTGTTCCGTTAATAAGCAATATGAATATTTTTAACAGAAGAATATTTAATGAAAGTTTAAAATTATGTTTTTGTTTGGGAAGAACATCGTATATTATCATTTATTTAATTAGTGGAAAATTTGAACTTCCACATATATTTATCATTAAATTAAATCCCAATATTACTTATTCATGTATATTTTTGGCTTTATTTTATTTAATTTCGTTATTAAATTGAATTAATTTACTGATGCATCAATATATCATAATATGCGTCAACTAATTTATTTATTATATTTTTATTAATAATTAAAAATAATAATTATTTTACAATGGACTGTAGCAATATGAAAAGTATTATCAAAATTGCATTTCGTTGTATATTTCGGCGGCCCTGAGAAAAAAAATACGTACTTTCTATGCTTATACACTAAAGCCATGGTTTTTTATTTTAAAGTATTAATTTATTCAAGAATTTTTGATAAATATCTTTTTTAGTTAGTTTAATCAATATATTGAAATTAACAAACATAATGGGCTTTCTTATATTTTTACATCTATACAGATTTCAAAAATTTTTTCCAATTTATAATTTACACCCTAAACTCAAAAGTGTAAAATCTAGAAGTAAAAAGTTTAAAACTTACATTTTAATCTTTGTAAAAGTTTGAAATGTAAGTTTTAACTCTTAAAGTAACTTTTATTTACTAAATTTAGTATCACGAAGATTTATACTATGTTCGATAAAAAAAATTCTAATAAAAAATAAGTGTAGTGTACTAAAATTAACATAATTAGCTGCATTATAAATATAAATAAATAGTTCTATGTAGTATTTATATTTTTAAACGCCGAAAATAAATAATGTTTAAGTATTAATTTTGCTATAATATTATTACAATGTTAGAATATTGAAACAATATTGTTACAATATGGCTACAATTCTGACACAATCTTGACACAATATTAACCCAATATTGTAACAATATTGCTACAATATTGCTGCTACATTCTTGGTACAATGTTGCTACAATATTGCTACAATATTGACGCAGTATTTTGTATAATACCTTTTAAATATTGCTAAAATATTAGTGCCATTTTGCTATAATCTTGCTATAATAATATTATTTTAATATTTTTCTAGCATTTTAGTAATATTATTTTATCATTTGTATTATATACATACTTCTGTTATATTGTTACTATAAACTAGATGATTTTACTCCATAAAGTAGTTAATATACTATATATTTTCTTATTTTATTCTTTATTTTAATTCTCTTTTTGAATCAGTCATTTGCAGATTTTAAGATTATGATCTTACATTCGCATTCAGCATAATTCCACGTTAATCAAAAAAATAAACTTCAACCAGCCCGCAAAATAAAACCACCCTCCCACACATCAACAACAACTCCCTCCAGCCCAGCCAAAAAAACCATCTCTAACACCAGCCTCAATCCACAGGCACGTGCACAACCTGATGATCCAGACCTCGGACCTCGGCGTCATCCGCAAGGACGCGTTCTCCGGCCTCGAGAACGTCGACGGCCTCAACATCTTCAGCAACAAGATCGACGCCATCGAGGAGTTCCACCTCGCCTCCAACTTCTCCATCAACATCTTCCGCTTCCACAAGAACCACGTGCTCAAGGCGCCCAAGTACGGCGACGCCTCGTTCCGCGTCAACACCATCAGCGCCGACGGCAACCACTTCCCCTGCGACTGCCAGATCCACCTCGTCCTCGCCAGCGACTTCGTCAACGGCACCGTCGACGACTTCCGTCGGCGCAACTTCTGCATCTCCACCACGGGCTTCAACGGCAAGAACATGAGCCTCGTCGACCTCGACTCGATAGCCAGCTGCAGCGACAAGCTCACCAAGGACAATTACGGCTCGGGAGTCAGCGTCAAGTCGAGCGGGCTCAGCTTGCTGGCGCCCGGGTTGATTTACGTCTCGAGGCTTGTGTTTTGATGGGTGAGGGGTGGGGGGTTGAGGGCGCGTGGATGTTAATGCTCTGTCTGTCTCTGTATCGCTCTGTCTTTCTCGGCGTGTATATGATATAACGACTCCAAGGTTGTGCAAATTTTGAGGGTTGACGGTGGACGTTGAGGTTGGTGGGGGGAGAGTTGACTTGGAATTTGTGAGGGGAGGGCTGGGTTTGCTTTTGGGTTGTATTCTGATTTTTATGATTTGTTGTTGGTTTTGGAGGTTTTTAGAATGGAGGGGCTTAAAGTAGCTTATTTAAGAAAGAACGATTATTAATGATAATATATCGATTGGTTTTAGTAAAAATTTTAGAATCTTGATTAAATTTCGATCAAATTTTATGATTTGTTTGTTTGTAGAATCATACATTTTTTATACTACTTGTGCCGCATATCACATAGATTGTACCACTTGAAAAAACAATAATTCTTTTTCTTTATAAAAACTATTAGTATTAATTACAAGTTACTTATAATAATAAGACAATACCAAAAAAATTTTCATTTAAAAAAAAATACCCAAAACACCATATCTATACTACTCGCGCCGCAGCGCACGCAGTGTACACTACTTAAAAAACGCGATAATTCGCGAACCAGTCCGCGAACCGCGGGTCATTTTAAAAATCCTCTCAAATCGAATTCGCATTTTAATTTTCAATTTCGCTATCCAAAATCCCCTTTCACGCTCCGGCGAGCGAAAATTCCTCCTTTTTTTCATCTCGCAAAAACAATAATTGCGCGAATTGTTTAATCCAATGTATTACAGGATATATTCCCGGGGAAATTAACTCGCGAATTAAAAATTCTTAATTTCGTTTGCGCACACATCATCGGCGCTGCGTTCGCCGCAAAAAGGAGGAGCGCTTTATGAATTCACAAAGCAAAGTATGCAAAGCTGAAATTGGACTAACCGGATTAATGGATCAAATATTCATATATAGGAGGATTGGGGCAAGCGCGCGCGCCAGCGCGGAGCTACGTTACAATTTTAAATGATTAAGCGGGAAGATTCTGCTCTATTTGTGTTGGCGCGGGTAGTATCATCGATAACACGGATTTATAGCAACAATAGAATTATATAACGGTACACGTGCATTTGATTATTCGATGCTGTTTTCGTAATAGCTTTGTTTTGGATTTTCGCGCGGGTAAGTAAGGTAAATCGAATTTAGAGGGTTTAACTGAATGTTTGATTCGTGCGGTTTATTACTGCGAGGGTTTTTAGTTGTTTTGGATTTTAGGCTTTTGTGATGTTTTATCAGAAGATGATGAATTAGTTGTAGGCTGCTCTTAGAGTCTAATGAAAAATTTGGCCAGATCTCATAAATTTCAAGTCGACTGACTACCTGTCTCAATGCCAAGAACCTTTAACATTTTATCATCAATAATAACTATTGATAAATATTGTTTTATATTTCTTTGAGTGAAATCTAATATAGATGTTTATTATTTGTGAATCATCTATGGGTATTGGAATGCATAATATTGATGATAAAATGTGAAATGTATTAAATTTTTAATGTATAAGAATACTGTGAGCTTTCATTATACAAAGTTATTTATTGTAATTCTGTAAGATTTTAAATCCTCATCTATCTGTTTAAAGATATAGAATATGTGCAGTATTATTGTTATTTTAAGAAATCCAGTTTAAGTTTAGCGATTTTAAACTTTTAAATAATATAGTATAAAATTTCAATATATTGTGAAAGAATAAGATGTTTATGAAAAATTATATTGAAAGCTATATTGAAAAGCTTTAGGCAAATTGTTATTCGACGCTTTGTACAAATGATGACAAAAGTTTGCTGAGACGCAAATGAGTATATACTTATACTTTTTGTTCTTTTGTAACTTTTTTTGCTAGATGAAAGTATATTATGCAGAAAAGTTATTAAAGGAAAGTTATTTAAGAAACAGGCATGGTTTGAATATGAAAAATCAAAAGGAACAGTTGAACGGATCTCAATAAGAATGTACCATGCATTCATTATTAGGCGTAATTCTGTGACTTTCCACTGTAACTGCTGAAGTTCATTTTTTTCAACAAAATCGTGTTTCATATAAAATTCATAGAGTTGTTTCATATAGATATATTGAGTCGGGTCTAAGCGTATAAATCCAGATTTATATACAATTACTTCCCAAGTTTTTTAATAAGGCTAAACTAATCTAAATAACTACAGTTTTAATTACTTGTATTTATTAACATTTAACTCGTTCTCTCTAATCTTGGTTATTCGACTGAATATAAAAACGTTAATTTCACGATATCACGAAAAAGAGACTTATATTAAAACCAGAAGGGAGAATAAATCTACTTATAATCTAGTTCCCGAGCTTTTTATACACTTTTTTTAGTATTCTCGCATGTTGTACAGAAGAAAAAAAGTATATCTTAAAGTTATGGCCATGGTTATATTTGTCAACTTAATAGACGATAACGAAAATTTATCGAAAATAAAAGAATGGACTTATGCAGTTACATTGAGAAGCCACAGAACTATTTTCAGATGAAATTTCACTCTATACTCGACATCCTTGAGCTTATGAATATTTTAAACGTATACGCATAAATTTAAGTTCCTTGATTCTACCACGAATCGTTGTTGACTTTATACGACATAATTTGGGTGTATCGAAATCTTCGTATATTTCTGAAAAAAATTTAATTGCCACTTCGCAAGCCATTGCAATGGAAAAAGGTCCAAGGAGACGATAATTTAAGACTAAAAAGAATAAAACAAATGAAAGTATTTGCAAACGGATGAAAGTATTACGAAAGTATTAATACATTGTAAGCAAAAATTCGCAGGGTAAAAGCCCCGTAATTGATCTCTCACGACGATCTATCGTATCTCTACTACTATTATACTATAGCGCTATGCAGAAAAGAAAGTATTATACAAAAGATGAAGAAAATAAATATGAAAGTTACGGTATAACGCGCATATACACAAAGTATATCGAAACTCACTCAATGAGCTTTTAACGAAATAAATGAAAGTATAAAGTATAAACGCTAAAAATTCTCCACTGTGTACTCAAAGTGTTCAGTGGGTCATGAAAGTTGTGCTAAACTGTTTTTAAGATTTTGAAATCTTATCGAAAGTAAATCATATAGCTTTTAAGGGTTAGTCATACGATTGTTGAATTTGTTTCATATATGTAGGACGATACTGCCTCTCTATCAAAGCCGCAGCTGAATTACTGTTTAAATCTGGAAATGACATTTAAATATTTTAAATTTTAAAATTTTTATCACGTTTAATTTGAGAGTACTTTATAAGTTTTTACGGTCATGAGTAATATTTTACTCTGACCCACGATCTTTAAAATCTTCCAATTGTTAAATAAAGTTATTATTCTAAAGTAGTGATATCATTTATGTAAAGCTCTATTCAGACGATCGCTAATATAACTTTTAAAATCTTCAACTGATGACTTTATCTCGCGCTAAACTTAAACCTTCTGAGGTTTTAAAAAAAAGAAAGAATTTTCGAAAAAAACCTGTGTGCTACAATAATTTTGTTAAAATAAGCGATAAACTCTACTGTACAATGCTCATCGTCGACAAAACGAAACGAAAGTAAAAACTATATATCTCCTCTGCGTAGTTATTAGCCTGATGCTTTTTGCGCGCGCACTTTTTGATCTTCGAATGAAAAAACACGAACGTAATAAGATTTAGGCAATAGTGACTTTTTGAAAATATTTAAAACAAAAGGAAAAAAAAAGCTAAAGCACATTGCGCAAGCTCTACCATAAGTTGGCCTATAAATATTGTTCGCGCTGTCTCTTATAAACGTTGATCTCAACACTTTAGCCGACGACTATATACAATATTAAATATATACGACGCGAGTGAACGGGAAAAGAAAAAAGATAAGTACTCGAATCGTTATTTACAAGTACGATATAAACATTGAACCTCGGTACGGATATAGTTTACAATATTTTTCAAAGTTTGGTCTAATAGTATTTTATACCGCTACGATTGTCGTGTTTTAAACATTTGTTACATATCAATAATGACGCGCTAATGCGAGATGTACTCTTTGTCGTCGAGTCTTGAAGAATCTGCGCACCTGAAATTGATTTCTCGAACGAAGTGAAGTTGATAAATAATAATCGGGATGCACTTTTCGCTTGTGTAAATGTTATGATTAAAGTGAAAGAAAGATTGGGATTCTTCGGGACTCGAGAGAAAGACTATTTATCGAGTAAAATTAAGAATTTAAGGGTGGAACTCGAAAATTATCGCTATAATAATTTTATCTTTTGCTGGTCAATCTATATATATATATATATACCGCTTGCTTAAGTGAGAGAATATAAGCAACTGTTAATTAGAACTAGGACTATTCAATGTTGAATCAAATGAGATTTTTTCATAATCATAAGATGATTCTTATATTTAATGAGATTTTAATTAAAAGTATGAATCAATTATATTAAATGATTACTGATGTAGTAAAAAATCTTATTTCTCGCGATCTATTTCTAACATAGTGAGATAAAATCTGCAAAGATAGGACAATGGATAATAATAGTTTCACCATTGAACTTTAAGTATTCCAATTAAAAATTCAAAAGATACTTCCTTTCAAAAACACTGATTATTAAAATAACCACTAATTATATAAATATTAATATATGGTAACATATATTTCTAACAACCTGCTCATAGTCCAAGTTCTATGAACGATTGCGAGCGCGCGACGAAAAGGTGCTGCTTCTTTTTGAATTCCACTCTTGTCCAAGGGTTGTGCCGAATACATATTCCTTGTGCTCCGAAGTTGCTAGATTCGAACCACATAGGACTTAGATTTTAGCTCCCAAACGAAAAAAAACGAAAATAATCATAGTCCATTGCGTATACATACGAGTGTCAATTTTCGCAATGTTCCCTCTATCTCGCGACTACGAAAATGAATTTAAATGTTGGTTTTCTTTTCGACGTAGAGAGAACGACACGCGAAGAGCGGCCAAATATAAAAGTAAATTTACCGCATCGATAATGCGCAGGATCGTTTTTTCCTTGCTGCTCGTCGTTGCTGATTCTCTGTACATTGTGCAAGGCTTTTCTGCCGTAACGTCGCTCGAAGAGTGAGCATAAGAAACTGGACTGAGATTCTGTTATTGAATTGCATGACGAATGATTTGACTCGATATCAGTTTTGTGTGATATGGATTTTCTAATGTTCCTTGAATAGTTTGATCTGAGATGTATTAGAGGACGTAGTCTGACAGTATTTCATTTTTGGATTTTGTATGTGCAAGCTGATGTAAAGTTGTTTGGTTTGACTGTTGATTTCGTTGAAAAATAAACATAGATTGTTTTGCTGATTTATAATCAGTAGCCTCGAATATTTCTAAAGATACATTTTTAAGCGAAAAGTTTAATGAAATTTTTATAAAGCTATAGAAACTTATTAATTTCGTACCTTGTAAAACAAAAATGTAAAGTAGAGGTTTGAAGGAACTTAGTCCTATTTTTCAAGCTTGCTCAGCAAACCTACTGTGTAAGACTTTGCTTGGCCTTCGGTCAGCATAATAACCGAGGACCAACCTAGCTTGTATTTTTTATTGACATTGTCAGCAGAGAACGTATACACCGATTATCCTTCCGTCATGTAATAGTTATTGTGGCTCTGAAATGTTCAACAGAAATATAATACAATAAACAAACTAAATTAAAAAAGAAACGTTGTTATTGTTGTTACTTTTTTTGGAAATGACAATTGTTTTACAATTTTCGTCTTTTCTTTAATTTTTTACAATATTTTATAACAGATTTTTATTATTTACAAAGTTGGACTCCATAATACATTCTGTAGCACTTAGTACCATCAAAATCGAAAATAAAAATTTTAAATCAAATTTGATACTAAACACCCCGCAATAAATAAACAAGTGTTTAGAATCTAGAATGTATATATGACTGACTGATAAGTAATTTATATTCAATTGTAAGATTTATGTAATTTTTGATCAATTGGTGTTGGAGGAATTATATCTGGATACTCTCCAAGACTCTCTTCATAGGAGGCATCAAAGCGATGAGGTTTTAGTTCCCATGGAAGTTGAGTATTAACTGGTATTGGTGTGATTCCAAGATCTTCAAGTGTAGGTACACCTTTTCTTACTTTATCACTAATAAATTCCTGAAAAAATAAGCATAATAATAAAAATAAATCTATAATGTTTGTATAATGCGTTCAAGTATTTTTACTTTTTTAAATTATTTTTATGAATGCTATTTATATAAACATAAATAGTAATCCTTTATTTAAAGCTCAAAATAATTATAACGATAAAGTTACCAATTAGCAAGTAATTATGAAATAAAATAGAAGAGAATAAAATTAAAAAAACGAAGAGAATATAAGAAAAAATTATAAGTTGAGACAAAAATTAACGGCATCCGAAAGTCATATTATTATCGACTATGCAGATTATACAGTTATTTAACGATTAAAAAAAATATATTTTAATACAAGCAAATCTAGGACATAGTTACCCTCCGCAATGATAAATCACTATGAAAAATTTTAAGCCAATATTCTGAATCGTCTAAAAATGGCATTTAAACGAAATTTTTTACTTATTTCCATGATCTTAAGAATTCTTTTAATATTTAAAAAATTTTGTTCTAATGTCATTTTTTAATGCATTGTTATTATGATTTCAGATTTTTCATAGTTGTAGATAATAACAATTATTATAACAATAATAATAATAATAATAATAATAATAATAATAATAATTATTATTATAATAACAATTATTATTATAACAATAGGAAGGGCAACTATGTGATGGTTTTGCACAACTCATTATATTTATTTAGTTATAAGTATTTTTCTAGTAGTTATTTAAAATATTTACTCGGTTGGTAAAAATTGAATTTTAGACTCCATTAAGCAAGATCAAGTCAAATTCAATTTCGAAATTATCAAATTACATGCAGTTTATAGTTTGATATTAAAATAAAATAGCCTATTACCTTTTCTAAACCTTCCCAATGTAAATAGCCTACTGGATATGCAGGACTCAACATTTCAGTTAATGAAACTTTTAATTTGAACAGTGGAGTGTAAGCCAAATCCATTCTACGAAATCCGAATTCAGTACTTTCTCGTCTTAAAATTTCATGGAACCAGTCTGTCAAGTCTGATAGTTTATAACGATGAGGACTAATAAAATAGTAAAAGAAAATTAATAAAAGAAGTTTCAAAAATATGATAACTTTCAAGTGCAAAGTATTTTATTTACCCTACAAATTGGTATGTTCTACCAGCACTTTTTGGATCTTTGACAGCAGCAACAATTCCAGCTGCAACATCACCTACCCAAACAGGCTGTTTTTCAGTACATTCTCCTTTTTTATACAGTGGAAGTCCTCTATAAAAATATAAAAATTGTTATTACGCACTTATTCATTGAAAAAAATTAAATTAAGAAAAATTAATAATGTAATTTAAAAATATAAAAATCAATTAAAAAAAACTCATTGATCAACCTCAAATGCATTCTCCATCTGTGAGCATACATTCCTATAAATCGATCTTCTGTTCCGTATGTATCAGCTGGACGAATAATTGTGGCATCTGGAAATTCAGTTTTTACTGCCCATTCTCCATCCCATTTAGATTTTAAAAATCTAGAACCTTCTTTCAATAATATTGGCTGAAAATAATATATAATTTTTTTAACATTACTATTTAATTTTTAAATAAAGATATATTAATGGTAAACTTAAAAAAACTGCAAGAAATGTAGTCTTTTATGATTATTTTGGTAAGACCAATATTTTAATTAATGATGAAAATAAATAATTATTTTATCTATTTTAAAAAAGTTATTTTTATAAATTTAAAATATATTGTTCATTAACATTAAAATGAAATTGAAATTTTTTTTCACACATAAAAAAACAAGAATTGTTTTTTTAATATTTTAACAAAAATACCTCAGGTTCAGGAGAAGCATTAAGACAAGAGAGATGAATGAATCTCTCAACTCCATTCTGCTTGCAAATCCTAGCTAATCTCGCTGCACCCTCAACATGAACTTCATCGTAAGTAAAATTTTTGGTTTCATAATCACGTCCAATCATGTTAATAACAACATTGGAATACTTGATGCACTTCAGAATTGAGTCTTCATCTCGCAGGTCAAAAGGATGAAACAAAACTTGGCCAAGATCGCCGCACAGTTTCAGAGGTGCCACGTCATAATGGTCCCCTCTGTACGGTATAATCAACTGCGCCACAACAAACAAACGATCAGACCATCAAATTCACCCAGCACCACACTCCAGAGTACTCGCACTAAGAATCCATACCTGAGTTCCGATCTTGCCCAGTCGATTGCAGACATACCTGCCGTAGAAGCCCGAAGGGCCAAAGACAGTGCAGACAATACCGTTGAAGGAGCTACGACCACCAGTGCCCCTCTTCAAGCTGGCAGTGGTCGGGTTCTTGATGAGCCTGGGCTTCTGCGAGTAGTTGCACACCTGCACCGCCGCGCTGACCGCGCACACCGTCTGCCTCTCTGCAAAACAACAGGTAAATAACGCGGCGTGTTATTGTCAGTTATATAATAAACAAAGCTTCATGGGTAAACGGCGAGCTAGCAGCCTGTGCGAAATACAAACATCAGTGGAATAGAGGTCAAGGCATGTCGTAGAGCTCACGGATGGTAGAAAGAACGGGGGAGAGGATAGCTTACTTGCTGCACGTAGGTGAGTTTTGGGTATCAACGCGGCCATTTTCGACCTCGGGCGCAAAAGGCCACCGACGTCGTCGCGGGCTGGGTTGACCGAGACGGGCGACGTCTGCTGTGGACGTCGTCGGCGGTGAATATTGGTTATAGTCGCGGTTGGTAGTAGCAGAAGCTCGGGTGCTGCCCGAGAGCTAGCTCCATCTGCGGTGTAGGTCGCTTGTTTAGCTGAGGTCGGTAATATAGGGAGAGTTGGTTAGTGCAGGTGGGATTGTAGGTTTTTCGATTTTCGGTGAGTGCGCGTTTGCAGAATTGTAGTTCGGATGAGTTTGGTAGGATTTTGATATGACTATATGAGTCATTATAGTGTCTTGTGATTATGATTGTTTTTGTGCTAGATTTGGTGGTAGATTGTGGAGAGTAAATAGGAATTAATTGTATAATATTAAAAGCATATGCGACTTATATAGTTTTAGTTTTTGATCGTTTAAGTTTATTTAATATTAGTTTATTTATTTGTTTATTTACTCATTTTATTTATATAAATTTACAACAAATTAATACAAAAATAATTTGTACAAATTTACTTATTATACGCTGGAGAAATGAAATATATCTGCTTGTTGTTTGTACAAAGCTTTTTAAAGTACTCAAAGAACCAGAGGAAGCAATAACAGAGCCGTCAATAATATTTTGATTTAAATATTTTTTTTCCATTGATAACATCTAAAAAGATTGCTTTACAAGTAAAAAATGCTAAAAATAAGTCAAAACGAATTATTTTAGGAACTATTAATTATTAATTAAATAAAATTTATTTAGAATTGAATAATACAGTTTAATAGTACTTAGATTATTAGAAATTAGAAAATGATCTAATATAATATGCAATCATTTATTATTCACGTACAAAAAATAAATAAAAGTAAATAATTAATGAAGCAATAAGTAAAGGTTATTAATGTTAAATATATTATTAAGCATTTATATTTATTTTGTATTTGCATTCAGAATAAAAGTATATTACGTTATTACATAGCACACGTATAGTAATACAGCAGAGGAAAATAAATTTCTTGTTTATTAGTCTGAAATGTAAAATCTAATAATTAAATACGAGAAAAAAATCAAAATATTTGACCCTGATTACTTAGATTCACTGTTTCTAAAGTGATGAGTTCAAAGGTTCAAAGACTTGTTTATATTTAAAACTAATTATTTTAAATTTATTTAACAAATAATAAAATTAGAATAATTTTAAACATTCGTATAGGCAGATAGATAAATTTATTGCGCAACTTAATACAAACTAAATATAAGTACAAAAGCTTTGATGCATATACGGCAAAAGTAGCAGATTTTTCCCGCGGGTGAGTTTACTGCCCGAACAAGAATATTTTTTCACGAGGCTGCGTTTACTGCCCGAGCGAAGCGAGTATTAAAAAGTATTATTTGGTACACTGGCGAAAAATGATTTCGACCTCGTTTACACATTTCATCCAAGCTTCGCTTGGGACAATCAGGTTATTGTATATATTCTATATTATTATATTCATAAGTATGAAGTTTATTGCCATAGCGAAGTAAGGATTACAATCATTCGTGTCAAGAATTGAGTTTGTACACTTGGTACATGTAGGGTATATACTTAATGTATAAAAAATTCATATTCTTACATTTCATGCGCTAAGCAAAGTGCACGTTGTTAGAGCAAAGTATTTACGGGGAGAGGTCAGGTCATGGATTTTGCTCAAATTTTGGGATAGAGTCACGGATGTCAAAGTATAAAAATAATCATTATTGATTTTTAAACCCTTTTCACCTAACTTAACACAACTTTGAAGGCGTCTGTAAATACATAAAATTAATCTAAAATTCATTTGCTTTTCGATGTTTTATTTGACTCGAAAATTATAACAGTTGAAAATTAAAATACAAAAATGTACCGAAACTGTAGCTCAAATTTCACTTATCATTTTATCTTTCTTCTGGTCCCTAACTGTAACTATTATAACTGTTAAAAGAAAAAGAACATTTTAATTTTGCAAAAAGCAAATAAAAGCTTGTTTTTTTCTAATTTAATTTTATGTATTTACAGGCGCATACGACGTTCTTCTAACGCTAGATAAAAAGGTCAATGACTTGAGTTTTTTAAGCGTTAGAGTCTGAAATGTTGGGTTTCTTCACATTTTAACATCTGAAAATGTATTCAAAAATTTAAGCAAAATCTATAACCCGGGGGGCTTGAACCCCTGTTTTAAATTAATGACTTTAGAGCATTAAAAATGCGTAGAAAACTTAAGTTTAGTGCATTCAGTTATAAATGATGAAATTAATCAAATTGCCGATATTTCTCTTTCATGCACTTGCTATTGACAGTAATTCATTTAAATACTTTATTGTTTCTGGATACCAAATGTTAAAATAGATACGACAGCAGCTCTTCGATATCCGATAACATAACTTTAGCGGTTTGTCTCTTTTATATATATAAAATCACTAAACTTAATTAGCGTATTTATAACTTTTTAAATTTATAGTAAAATAGTTACAGCTATTTTATAGTTATTTTATTTCATACATCTATTTTCCACATATGGAAAATTTGGTCTTATCACTATATGAAATCTGCTTCTTCAGTATTGTTTGAATCCCTCTGGTTTATATTCAAAGAAAAGAACATGACCCTCATTATAAATTCTGTCCACTTGGTTAACATGCTCTCATCATTAAATTAGCATTGGCATGTTACTAGCGAATTCTTTTTTTTAATTAAAAAATCTTATTATAAATAACCAGACTAGAATAATGTAAAATAGAAAATGTTAATAACCACTTCTAACATTTAAATAGATCCTCTTTTTTGGTTATTAGTGTGTTTATATGACTTTGAATTTTCTGCTTATTTTTAACAAAAGCAGAGGAATCATTTCAGTCGGCATTTTGCTGCTGTATCGCTTTGATCTCATGAGGTTCCTTAATAAAGAATTACGTTTTTGTATTAGAACCGTTACTATACTTATTTATTGTGTGTTTCTGAATATTTGTAGTAACCTAACAATAACTGCAAATATATTAGAATTAATATGCATTTAATTTTATATAATTTAAATAAAGTAGTTAAATAATATAATTATATGTTAATACAATATAATTATTGTAGAAAAATAATAATTTTTGATAATAAAAATTTCAAAAATTCTCTGGCGGTCAATAAGTACATTGCTTACTTTCATTCTCAAAGTGCTTTAAAATGAGTTTAAAAATATTTTGCTTACGGTCAATAGAGTGATGTTTTTATTGCTCTGTAATTTCGATTAAAATAAGCAAACAATATTTGTGTTCTGGCAAATAAATAAATAAATAAAATAAATAAATAAATAAATAAAATGTTATAAGTAAAACATAACATATTTATACAATTTTTCAAGGGATTTTTTCCATTTGTCAATATTTATCATTGGAGATATACATTATTTTTAAAACTCTTATAAATGAAGAATTATTTTACACCTATTAATCTAGTGTTACTTTTCAACAAAATTTAGCTTTTTTTATATTTGCATCCTTCTTAAAAGCTCTGATTTTAAACCAAACATTATTCAGCCCGAAATTATTGTAGAACTTTATCTCAGAAATAAAATTATTATTATAGGTTTATTACTCCAATTATTATTTTTTTTTTTTAGATTTTTTGGATCTTGAAGCATAAAAATCTGTTTTATTTCTGATGACGATGTATTTATGGTTTAAATGCTTCTTGTCTTGGAAACTGTTTGTGAACTTTTTTACTACAAAAGTATTATAAATACACACTAGGAATATCAACAATATCCATTTGGAAATTGGTTGTTCGATAATAACAACAATCCGTATTTGATGCCTTTTATGCAGGATACCTAAATTATTAAATTTTTAAAGTAGGACGTATTTATATATAAATCTTTAAAAGATACTAAAATCCTGAAAATCTTTTTATTAATCAATATATTTAAAGTATATTTTATTGATATTATTATTATTGAAGATATGATTCATATTTTAACATTCACAGTTAAAATTTATGTGCATTATAAATATCTATAACATAATTATAATAATTATGTATTATCTAAATCTGAAAGAGTGAAAAATCACTTATTTTACATGAAAACTCACTGATTAGAAGTGCAGATGTGTTCAAATAACTGGTTCTGTAACACGCATTTAGCACTCTTTCAGTTTTAGATAGTAACGTAATGATTTTTATAAATTATCAAAAATACAGATATTTGCTTATGTGCATGAAATATATAATAACGTAAAATTTAATCGTAAGACAAAAAATCTTTGATTAAGAAAGAGTCCTGACAATTGAAAAGAAAATAATGACCGATTCTATTCCAATCTTATCACCAAACGAAGACAATTACATAAGTATATATTGATTTTCATATTTATAAGACCGACAGCAACATTTAGGAATAAGTATTTTATTTATTCTTTTAAATTAAATCAATCATATAAAAAACAGATTAAGAGTAAATAAATTAAACTTTTTTCAGCCCGTCAATACTTAATTGCATTCCATAGTTCAAAATAACAAAACTATTTTTTAATTTTGTTTCTCTAGACCTATATCTTACTACAGCATTTAATTAAGTGCATCATAACAAATTGAGTTATTGATTTTCGATAAATCTTAAATGTAGTCAAGTTATTAATTTAATGCTGCTACTGTTTTGCAACTAAACTTTTGTAATTAAGCTATATAATACTTATATACTTACGAGATTGCAAATACGTATTGAAATTTCAGTTTACAAAATTCTGAAACAAGCAATACTTTTATTTTTTAATTCAGGTAAAATATTTCAGAGAAGTTTTTAGTGAGTCGGTTACTTTAAATTACCTCTAAAATTCATTCATAATTAATTTTTCAATAAAATTCAAATTATAAATATTGGCAAAAATGATCAAGGGAAGTTGTTTACGTTGTTTTTTATTAGTTTGAAGTTCGTAACTTTTACACGCCCGTAAAAATCGCATTAATAAACATAAAAACATTAAAAAAAAAGCAACTCGTCATCCCCGACCAATTTACCTTAAAAAAGAAACTCCACTCTTCAAAGAACTACCTTCTCCAAACAAATTTCGAAAAATTACTTCCCGCCGCCCTCGAGATTGAGCAAACACTCAACAATTACTCAAAACTCAAATTTCCCTTAAAAAACCCACCTTCCAAACCCTTTTCGCTTTTCCAGCTCGCTCAGCCGGCAGCCCTTCAAAAAACTTTTCCTCTTACACCTTTACACCTCTGCGAAATTTCCTGATTCCAGCCTCGCCTTCCCCCAAACAATCCCGCTCTGCCCGCGTTTACAATTACACGCTTGCCGCGCAGACAAGAGAAATTTTTTAATTAAAAATGCAACGCGCCTCGCGCCTCCCGGCCTGCAATAATGAGGAAAGTAGCGAGACGTCCTTCTGAAAACTAAAATTAATTCGTCAAAAAGAGAGAGCGGCGGAGAGAAAAAAAGCCGCGCTCGCGCAGGCGCCGAGATGTATAAGCGCGCGATATCGCGACGGCTCTCTTTTCTCTGCGCTGCTACCTGTTTGTCTTTCTCTCGGCTTTCCGTTTCTCTCTTTTGCCTCCCAGACGCTGCAGGTTTGTTCGTTTTACCGGGGCCAGCGCGCATAGTGGATTGTCGTGTTAGAGGGCACCATCGAACGTTTCCGAAGTTTTTCTCTTCTGTAAAGTCCTTGTTTTTTGCTGCTTTTTTTTGTTTTTTTTCTCGGAGGGGAAGTTTATTGCTAGTTTTATTGGCTGGAGGGTTGGTGAGAGTGTCTTTGGAGTTTTATTTTTAAAAATTATTTTGGGGGAGTTTAAGTGAGGCTTTTTTTCTGTTGGTTGATGGGGTATGTCGAGTTGCTCGGGAGTTTTGAAAAATATTTCCATGACTATATTTAAATTGAAAGCGATGGATTCCGTGTAAATGGATTATGATGATGGCGCGATGCAAATTTCATTGTGGAGGCCTTATAAGATTGCCCTCAATCTTTGCAGAATCTGAACTCTTATATAAGTATACTAATAATACGCATTAATTTGATAAGCTAGATGTGCGCTTCGAATCGATTGTAGATAGATGTATAAATAACTGAAGAAATTTGATTATAGGTGACAACCTGCAAAAATATTTCTTCTATCGGTTACATAAATTTTTGATCAACTTTAGCAATTGTTTAATAAGAGTAAGTGACAAAGTGTAATCAGAGAAAAGTCATTAGCTAGTTCTATTTAAACATCAGTTCTTAGTCGAACAAATGAAAACTAAAATCTGTCTCGAGCTTTAAAAGCTCGTAAAATCGCTGCTCATTTTCCGTGCAAAGTCGAGTTGAAAGTACACTATATACAGTGGGCGCAGGACTTTTCTTATCACATTGACGCCCGAACTATAAAGCAACTTTTGAATCGCGGCGTACATTCGTAAAACTTATTTAGGCGAACGAAAACCGATATTTGACTTGTAACATCTGAAATAAGAACTATCGTTTAAACGAACAAAGTTTGGTAAAAATTTTAAAAGACCTGCCTAATTGGCGGGCTCGATAGGGTTACTCCTGCAGCGATGGCCCGTCAAAACTTCCAAGATAAAAGTAAAAGTTAAATCTTTTAAAATTTTCTAGCGTTGATTTAATGACTTTTCAAGTTTCAAGCGCGCGACGCTGAAACATAGCAAAATTTAAAATGTTGAATTTCAAAGCGCGTATAATTGATTCGGGAACAATTAACATACTTTAGCGAAATTATCGAACTAGTCGGCGCAGATGTGCCTTTGATATAGAGCGGAAATTTATTGCTTCGAATTTGAATTTATAAATTCATTAACATTATAATTCTGTAATTTTCGTTAATAAACGCACGGATACGACGTATCGTTTATTCATATTTATCGCCGCATTACCGTATTTATCATCAAAAGGACTTACTTTTTCGCAACGCGAAATCCGGGGTAATGGGTACCTCTGTAAATACGTATCATTAAAAAATTGTTAATCCACATAATCGCAATCAAGCATCGCGATGTGTGTCACTGGATTTCCTAGATACTAGTTCCCGGCCCGAAGATAAAACGCGCGCTTATGCGAGTTTTACATGCAATGACGTTATAATTGCCGGCTTTAAAGAGATTATCGTAACTTTGCGGTAAAGCGGGGAAAACATGCGAAACATTAAAATTGGATTTTCAGTCGCGCTGCACAGTATAAAATCCCTCCTGTTCAGATTTAATCGGTTACGAATTGCGTGACATCAGTCCCGGCTTCACAAAACATTTGCGAACGTTCGTTAATTTTTTTTCTCTGTTTATCAAAGTCTGGATAACTCAAGCTTTTTGTTTGATGCGCTTCGCCTGGAAGTGTCTGGATATTTCAGCAGCAGTTTAGTGCCGAACGTAACTCACGAGTCAATGAGAAATTCAGACGTTCACGGCTTATAGGCAAATGCATCGATTTTACTCTCCGAGGCGCTTAATGTTTAAAAGGCGTACTGCTTAGGGAAAAAAAGCATTCTTTTTCATATCGCCTGGCATTTACGACGCTTAGGACGCTAAAAGTGTTTTTACTAGGCTTCGAGAGATATACAACCAATGGGAAATTTAGTTATGTCAAGGGGTAACATTATTGTAAAGTCATTGACACGAAATATGTTCACTAACTACAATTTAATGCTTTGTTATTATTAGCGTGAGGCATTAAATCGGATAATTCTACGTAATCTTCCTTCCAATACGGTTAACGTATAGATACAAAACTTCGTTAGCCGTTTACTCGAATGTTCCAGAAGCCACGGTTGGTTTATTTTAAATATAGTAACCGTCAAACCTGTCTTATTTGAAATTTTATTCTGGTTACGCTCACAATACGTCCAATTATTGTATACGTGTGCCGAAGGATGAGATCTGGAGCGTTCATTATGAAATTCCAATCTGTCACTATAGCTGTGGAATTCACTGAGGTGAAGGATATCAGAAGGCTGAAGGATAATGAAATAAAAAAAATATAAAGTGAGACTACGCTTCGAGTTGTTTTTAACAAGGAGACTTTCACAAAAGCTGCATTTGGATACTTTTATGCAATTAGTTAAATTAATTAATTTATACAGTGCGATCCAATTACTTAGAATGATAAAGGTACTTTTTTCAAGTAGGTGTGTTCCTAATTATAGAAGAGCCGATAAATTTGCTATATTTAT